>CAJVQA010010598.1:0-11280 GCA_910591915.1 Cetraspora pellucida | reverse complement strand
GTATTAGGAAATTCTATGTAATTATGTATGTATATAGTTTCAAGAATCTTAATAAAGTATTAGCGTAACTGCTTAAGAAAAAAAAAAAAAAAAAAAAATTTATAAATAATTTAAATATAATTATATATAAAATAAACATTATATTTATAAATTTAATTTATTAAATATAAATAAAAATTAACTTAAAAGTCTATTATATAAAATTTACTAATCAAATATATAAAATTTTAATTATAAAAATTTAATTAATTTTAAATATAATTTATTAAAATGAAATTTAATTTAAATAAAATTCTTTATAAAAGTAAATTCTAAAGATTTTGTTAAAAGACAATAAATACAACTTAAATATATTCTTGCAGCTATAAAATTTTATATAATTGTCTTTATTAACAATAAAGTTTATAATTTTACTCTTACAATTTCTTAAATTACAGTTTTAACTTATACTACTTACATATAATTTAATTATATAACTATCTGAATCTTACATTTTATCTGATTTTTTTATGATTTCTCAAACTATTTTGTTTTTATTATACCTTTTTTTTTTACAATCTTTCAGACTATTTTTAACTTGCATCTTTCTTATATTAATATAATTAACTTTTAAATAAATAGTCAATAAAGTATATATTTTTTTAAATTATATTTCTTATATTTATTTTTGGTTTAATCTATAAAAGCAATTCTACATCTTCAATGATTACACTGTTAGCTTTTAAAAAATAACTTAATAATAATAATTAATATATATATATTTTATTTATAGTTTCTTATGCTATTTTTTGTTTTATTTACAAAATAGTTTAAATTATCTAATTAGAATAATTTAAATAAAATAAAAAAATTAATATATAACTAATTTAAACAAGACTAAGATTCTTTTAATATTATTAAAATTGGTTTTTAGCAAATAATAACTAAGTATATATCTGCAAATTATATATATATATATAGGTAGAAAATGATTCTTAATATAAAAAATTTTATTACTATATAGAATTTTTAGACAACTCTCTTTTGCAGATTCTTTAACCAAAATCATCATAAAGCAAAAACAGAAAACAACACAGAAACACACTAGTAAACAACACTTTAGCCTA
The DNA here is from genome assembly GCA_910591915.1 of Cetraspora pellucida. Classification (NCBI taxonomy): domain Eukaryota; kingdom Fungi; phylum Glomeromycota; class Glomeromycetes; order Diversisporales; family Gigasporaceae; genus Cetraspora; species Cetraspora pellucida. The sequence continues at coordinate 10,174 of CAJVQA010010598.1, read as the reverse complement.
TAACAAAAAAATAAAATAATAAAAGTTATATATAACTAGAAACAAGAACATAAATAAAAGCTCATAGATAGCATAATGAAGAAACAAAAATAAAACTCTTAGTAGAAAAATTTGGTTTTTGAAAAATTTTTAGTAAACAGCTGTGATCTTGTTATGTAGATTACTCAGATTATACAAAAGACAAACAAAACAAACAAACAAATAAGCAAATATGTATACTAAAATAATACAATCAAATAAACATGAAGCATACAGAAAAAAAAAACTCAATTCAAAATACAAAAATATAAGCTAATGGTTAAAACATATAACAAAGATATTATAAAGTATATTAAAAGAATAAAAGATAGAAATCAAAGATATGTAGATTGCAAAATATTAAACCAAGTTCTCAAAATACTAACAAAAAGTTCAAGCAATATAGAACACATTACAAAAGACTTAGCAATTTATAACCTAAAACATATTACACTATATGATTTGCTAGTATATAGCCAAGTATTGGAAGCCTTAAGGATAGTAAAAATAAGTTGGCTTAAAGAAAAAATAATTAACAAGTGGGCAGAAAAACTTAGAACAATAAGCTACAATCCAAGCTTCTTTGAATATAATACAAATATAAAAAAAAGAAAATAGACTAAAAAGAAGATAGAAGGAATAAAAATCAAGAAAAAAAAACAATTTGAAAGAGATAAAGCAGAGATTAAAAATACTAGAAGAACAAATAAAAGGCTTAGAATCACTACACCACAATATTAAACAAGTCAAACTATTAATAATTTTAAATATAAAGAAAAAATATCAATAGAAAGCAGAAAGATAAAATTAAAAAAGAAAAAGAAGCAAAAAAACATTTTGAAATATTATTAAGCAGCAAATTATATGAAATTATAAAAAAAATAGAAGTTATGAATATAGAAGTAATAGAACAAGAAGAAGAAATAAATAATGAAGAGAATGAAACAATGTTTCTTACAAGTTCAATTAAGTATAGCTGATGGTCTTCAGAAAATTAAATATGTAATAAAAACAAATCTTTTCAAAGCAAATATGTCATTATATGTTTTGTTAGAAGAAACCAAAGAAGAAAGAGTAAAGTACATTCAGTAGATTTTAGGAAAAATTATTACATTAATATAGTCAAAAAAGTATTCAAAAATGGAAACAATTGGATAAAAATAGATTTTGACTGTAAGCATAATAAAGACACAGTAATGAATAGAATCAAGAGAAAAAAAAAGAAATGGCTTAAACACATTTTAGAAGAAACCAAAAACAAAATTCAAAATACAGAACAGCAAGAGAAGCATAATACTAAAAAAAGAAAAGAAGAAAATACAGAAAAATAGAAATAAAAAAAAACAATAAAAAAAAAAAAAAAAAAAGAATATAAGAACACAAGTTAAACAAGAGTGAAAGAAAAAAGTACAAAAAGCTTTCTAATAGAAGAAGATTTAGAGGCAGATAACTATCTAATAATTTGAAACCTGCAAATAAATGTCAATATAAAAAAAGTAAAACATATATACAAAAACATTAAAGGTACCAAAATAGACTAAATCAGGAGGTCTAAATACAAAGTCTTGGCAATAATATATACTAAGAGTCTAAAAGAAAAAAACATTTTATAGGCCTTGCCAATTGGTACATATAAACTAGCAAGAATATTCAAAATTAATAAAAATTATAGCTTATAAGACCAATATAGTTAGTTTATATTAAAACTATTAGAGCTTTCTAGAAATGCATCTAAAGTTTTACTATTGCAATGCTTAAGAAAGAGAACTACAAAGTTGGTATATATACCAACAAATAGAGATGATAATTAAAGAAGATCTGCAATAATTATCTTTGTATTAGAAAAGAAGATAAAAGCAGCACAAACCAAACCAATAAGATTTAACAATTATCTACTATTTTGGTAATAGGAAACAAGAAAAAAAAGCATAGTAAAAAAAAAGCTTGCTATAAGAGGTATATAACTACACATAATATAGATGAAGACTTAGATACAGAAGAGTATAAGAGTAAAAAAAGTAAAAAAAAAAGACAGAAAAGTGTAACAAAAATAAAAAGAAGCACCACATATATTTAACAAGAAAAAAAGAATTCTAGACATATAACCAAAACCTTTTAGAAAAAATCCTTGAAAGACTAAAGAGACTAGAAACACAACAAAACAAGATAAAATAGAAGACAGAAGAAGACTTGGCCAATTACTCTTAACAACACTACAGTTGAACTAATAAGCATAAACAAGAAGATTGAGAACTTCTTGCAAGAGAAAAGAGAAGTATTTGAAAAAATAAGAAAACAAGAAACTCTTTGTCAAAAAAAAAAAAAGATAGCAAAAGTAATAGAAAAGCAGATAATACAAAAACAAGACAAAGGTCTTTAAAAGAAAAATAAAAATAACATATCACAATATTAGTAAACTCAAGACCAAGAAGTGGAAATTAAAAAATCTGCTTAGCTGAATAGAAAAAAAGAAAATTGCAATAATAAAAATTACAGAAACAAACCTTATAGAAAAAAAAAGAAAATTTCTTATATATGCAGCAAGCAAAAAATATGTAAAATATTAGACAAATGCAGCAAAGGATAAAAAAAAAGGATTAGGCATCAAAATAATAGTTAATAAATAATAGAAAAAGCACATAGATGCAGTCAAGAAAATAAGTAAATATATAATAAAGATCTTACTATACTTTAAACAATTGGAGTTTGTAGTAATTATAGTCTATATACCATCAAATAATAAAGTAGCAAAAAAAAACATATAACAAAAAATTGTAAAAATAGTCTCAAAGAGAAAAAGACAAATACAAATTATTATAATGAATAATTTTAATTATATGATAAACAATATTTTAGATAAACAACATCTACAAATAACAAATTACAAAAAGTTGCCAATTTTCAATTAGATGAAAAAGCAAGATTTTAGAAATATATATAAAAACATAAACCCAACAAGTCAACAATATACATAGTCAAATAAAAAAGCAGCAACAAGAATTGATTATATATAGATATTAGAAAGGTTAGTCTTAGATTTGCAAAAAAACAGAAATTGAAAAAGTAAAAAAGATCACAGAAAGTAATTACAAAATAGTAATAGCAGAAGTATAGATCAAGCATATAATAGTAGAAAAAAGCAAGACAGAAATTAAAAGAAAGAGACAGTCAAAAACAGTATACTTATATGACCAAACAAAATCAAAAGACTGAAAAAATTATGCTCAAAAGCTACAAAACTAATTAAAAATAAAAGTGTTAAAAAACATATATAAGAAAGAATAAGATGAAGAAAGAGAAATAAAGAAGATAAATAACATATGAGACATAATAGAAGAAGCAATTATTACAATAGCAAGTAAATACATATTCAAGAAAAAAGTATATAATATAATAATAAACAGAAGGAGAAGTTAGAGAGAACAACAATAAAAAGAAAGTACTATTAAGCTTTAAAAATTAATCAAATATGCAAAATAAAGAAAAACCAAAAAGTACTAAAAAAAAAAATAAAGTAAATGAATAGTTAAAAGTACTAAGCAAGAAAATTGATAAAAACTATCAAGATTACAAAAAAAATAGTTGAGTGCATAGATAAAAAATATAAAGAGTTAAAAAAAGCTGTTATTAAAAAAAAAGATTAGAATAAATACAAAAAAAACAAATAGAAAAGAATATTAATAAAAGATGTAAAAAATCAGAACAGATCAGAAAAAAATAATTAGTTTTCTAAATAAAGTATACAAGAAAATAGTATTTGACAAATTGGTTAAACAAGTAGAAGAAGAAACAATCATGCTAATAAGCTCAAAAGAGATTAGAATAGAAGTAGCAGAACACTACAAGAAACAATGTAATAATTTAGTAAAGTGGTCAGGTTGTCAACCTTCAAGTGGCAGGTCTAGAGTTCAAATCTCAATAATAACAAAAATTTGCAATTTTTTCTGTATTATAGTTAACTGTCTTTTGTAATTGGTTAGAATTAGATACTTGTAACCTGTGTTATACCAGTATAACTGAAAGGTCTAGGCATTTGTACAACATTGTATGAAGAAACACAAACTGGTACTAGGCAGTGTAAACTCATAATAAGTTCTTAGACTATATAAATACAAGAACCAAATAGAAAGATAGAAGCCCACTTGGAAGACCTGAGTAAAGAGGTAATCTGAACCTTTAATAGTGCTTTTATAAAGACTAAATTTATAAAACAGAGCTAAAACTTATGAAACTGAGCAAATATACTGGTCTTTGAGAAGGGACTAAATGAACCAACCAGGCTGCCAGAATTTCCAGATTTTAGAAAAAAAGAGTACATGTCAAAAAATATGTAAATCAGAAGTATAATTATAGCCTACCTTTTTAGGCTATCTAGGATGGCAGCTTGGTAGAACTTAAATTAAATACTAAATTAGTAGAAATATGTTGTAAAGTCAGTATTAGAGTTGAAGTAAACTCTACAAAGGCATAGCAGTTTAATGATATAAGCTAGGTGCTAAGAAAAGAGACCAAATTGATAATTTTTCAAAGGATATTTTTTTATATAAATTAATTTAAAAAAAATTAAAATTATTTTTTACTTAAGATACAAAAGTAATTGTATTAATAAAATTTTGTGGTATAGCTTTTTAAAGTTTGCATTTTCTTATAATTTATTATAAGATTTATAATATAAAAATTAATTTTCCAAAGATCTTTTTTTTTGTCAATTTGGTCCCTTTTCTCAGCATCTAGCCTATATGTTCTGACTGCAAGTGTTGGTCTTGGCCATATTGATATTAGGTTAGCTATAAAAATAAGATATAAAAGATTCTAAAAAGTTTAGTACAAAGTCAAAGGTTTTATATATGAGTGAACTGCTTTAAAGACTTAGTAATTATAACATATTTTCATCAGCATCAGTTAGAGTCATTGGTAGGCAGAGGTAGATGGGTGGATATGGGAACTAGAGTGTTTAAATAAGGAACCTACAAGAAGGTTTCAGGTATGGCAGCTAGTATAGAACCTTCAGACAGACTATTTAAACTAGACAATGACTAAACTTGTATAAGTGGCTAGTTGTACACTCTTTTTATATTTGCTTCTTATGGTTATAATGCATCTATTAGCCAAATATACTATTAATAAAATTCTGGATTACAAGTACTCATCTTAATATTTAAAAAAAAAAAAGCAATTTAGAAAAAAAAATACTAAATTAGAAAAAATGTCAGAAGTGTAAAAGAAAATATATAAATTATAAGAAAATATTAAAGAGAAATAATATATAGAAGTTAAAAAAGAAATTAAAGAAAAAGAATGAAAAGAGGTATTAAAAGAACTAAAAACAAGAACAACTTCAGATATATCAGATTTAAGTTATATTCTGATAAAACAAGCAGAAAAGAAAACACAAAAAGTATTTAGAAGCTTTGCAGGTTTATGTCTAAAAATAAGAAAAATATTGACCAAATAAAAGATAGCACAAGTTTATTTAATACCAAAAGATGTTGAGTAGAGATATAGTTTAAACAATATTTGACCAATAGCACTAATAGAAATTTTCAGAAAAGTTATAACAAAAGTAATAAAAAAAGGCTTACCAAAATATTTATAAAAAAAGAAATACTTAAAAAACCAATTATGCAAGTCTTCAAACAACTTAATAAAACAACTAGTACATATTTTTAATATAATAATAGAAGAAGCAAAAGAGAAGAGTAAAGATATATGGATACTTCAACAAAATATAAAAAAGGCATTCAACTTAGTTTTATTAAAAAGTTTGAAATTAGTGCTACAAAGAGTTAAAGTACCTAAAAGAACAATGAAATATATTTTGAGCTTGTTTCATAAAAGGCAACTAAAAATCATCACAACTCATGTTCTAACAGAAGCAATAATAGCAGAAGATAGCATAAATTAAGATAAAGTAATATCTTCATTAATATAATAGCTTTTTTACAATTTATTATTAGAGAGAATACAAGAATATGAAGGTTTAGGTTATATAGTAGAGCAGCAAATCAGAAAAAACATGCAATATAGCAATACTACAAAGTACTGCCAAGCAGCCATCTCATATACAAATAAACAGCATAAATTGCAAATAGTAAAAAACAACTAATAAAGATTTTAAAAATAGCAGAAGAATTCTTTAAGATAAATAATATAAAGTTAAATAAATTCAAATCAAAGCTGCTAATAATGAATACAAAAGTAAAAAAAAAGAAAAAGAAGTAATCTTTAGCAAAAACAAAATAACAGAAGAAACAAAAAACAAGATAGTTTACTTGCTAGGAATATAGCTAAATAACAGAATAGGTAAAGTACTAATAAAGAAAAAAGTTAAAGAAATAATCAGCCAAATAATAAGAGATCTTAGATATAAAAAAATAATAATAAGTCAAATTGCATATATAAATAATATAGTAATAATACCAAAATTAAGTTATATGCTACAACTAGCAAAAATGTCAGAAAGAAGTATAAGTGAAATACATCAATCAATAATAATCCTAGTAAAACAAAAGAGCAACCTGCAAAGAATATTAAAAAACTATATAATGAAATACAAAGATCTTAAAAGCTATAGAATATTATAACAAGAATTGGTAATAAAACAAATAAATGGCCTATTGGCAAGACTAAACAAACAAGACAAACTTGAACAGTTAACAAAATTAAAAATAATACAAGGTTGCCAAAGAGCAGATTTAACAAAAAATATATAGAAAATAAAAGAGATATTAAAAAACATAAAAGATTAAAAAAGTAGTTTAGCTTGTCTAATATTACTAAAAGCAAGTAAGCTTGGTATAAATATAAGAACAAAGATAATTTATAGACAATGTTTAAATATAGAACAAAAGTAAAAAAGCTTATAGATACCTAATTATAAAAAAGTAATAGAACTAAAATAAATGAAACAAGCTTCATATATCTAAAACAGTTACTTAATGCAAAAGAAGAAAGGTTAATTATATAGTAATAACTAAAAAGTTATCAAGATCTATTGAGTAAGAAAAAAAAAGCAGAGTAGTTTAAAGTGATAAAACTAAAGGTGCTCTGTAGACCAGAAATCAGATAGGTAAAAAGAAATTTTAAGCAATGCAAATAAAATAGAAATATATTTCAGAAGATAAAAAAAAAAAAGAATAAGTAATACATAGTACACAAAATCATTTACAGTTAGAAAAGATAGTTAAAAAAAAAGAAAAAATATTGGTAGAACATTGGCAAATACAGAGTAAAGAAAATAAATTAGCTATCAAAATTAACAGATATAAAGGTTATATAAAGAAAGAAAAATATTTAGAAGATAGCTGCCAGCAGTAGATAAGAATAAACAACAGAATTAATGTGATTTTAAATGTATTGATAAAAAAAGACAGCAACAAGATTAAAATAACAATAGACCAAATAACAGAAACAATTAAGACAAACAAACTAGTAATTGGAGAACAGAAACTCAAGAGACTAAGAATAATAAAAGAGCTAGAAGTAGAGATAATTAGATAACAAAAGTTAAAAAAGAACATTAGTTAAGAAATAATAGAAGTTTTGAGAAGGAATATAATAAGAAACAAGAACAAGTATATAATATACACAAACAGAGTAGCAAACTTAAAGACTAAAGAAGATACAAGAATTAAAAATAATATAAGCATTGGGTAGATGCAAACAGATGAAACACAAGAATGACCAAAAGAAAAATTAGCACTGTATCTAGAAAGATAGCAAACATTAACAATAGCAGAATTAGTAGTGATATAGATAGCAATCTTAACAGTACCAAAGAAAAAGCAAATAGAAGTATATACAAATAGCAACATTGCAATAAGAAATATTAGTAAAAGTTTAGAACAAGTAGACAGAAACAAGTTTCTCAAGAAGAAGAATGCAATATAAATAATAAAAATTAGAGATCTTATTAGAATGAAAAACATTCAAATAGAGTTTTTTAAAGTTTAAAGTTACAGTAAAGATAGATTAATAATAAAGCTGATAGTCTAGAAAAAAAAATGCAACAAGTAAAATGATAACACAGGCTGAAGAAGTTAGTTGCAAAGAAATAGAATACTGCTTAGAGTAGAAAAAACAAATATACTGACATACTAGCAAGACTGTTTTGCAAGTTAATAACAAATGCAAAATTAGGAGCAGAATAGAAAGAAACAAAAGCAATTAGAGAACTAAAATCAAAAACAGAAGTTACAATTTATAATTAAACATATTTTTAGAAAAAACTAAAGATATCTAAAGGAGTATACTGCACAACAAGAAGAAGTAGTGCTAAAAGAAATGCATTTATAAAGTATATAATGGATAAACTTCCAATTTTAAAAAAACTTAGTGATAGGGTCCTGTAGCCTAGTGGTCTAGGCGCCTCTCTTTTTACAGATAAGGTCAACAGTTCAATTCTAGCTAGAGGCAAAACTTCATAATCTATGGAAGCACATGAATGTATGTGAAGCCCTGTGGCTTAAGTCCATGTGAATAGAAGATCAATATATAAGGAAGTTTCTGGAAAGAAGTTTCCCAATAAGGAGAGTTGGTGCTTGATGCGAGAGAAGCAATGAATATACCAGAAATGGAGAGAAGGCATACTAGCGAGCGATACAGTAAACATAAAAAGGAAACTATAAAAAAGGAATAAACTTACTAAAACTCAAACACCTGTTTCCGGAAAGAAGTTTCCTGATAAGGAGAGTTGGCGCTTGATGCAAGAGAAGCGATGAATATACCAGAAATGAAGAGAAGGTGCACTAGCGAGTAATACAGTGAACATAAAAAGGAAACTATAAAAAAGGAATAGACTTACTGAAACTCAAACATCTCTGGCACCAAAATCAGTTTAGTAGATACAGAATACACTAACACAGATAAAATCTAAAGAGGTAATCTTGATACCATACTTAGTAAGTTTGTGTCAAAGGTAAATTTGAAGGACTATAGATACTCAGTAACATCCAATAAGGTGGTACCTTGATATAAATAGTAATTAGATAGCCCTAACCTGGTATGTCCATATGGTAATAAAAGGTTGTAATGCATAGGATTGAAAATCAGAAAGTTTAAATAGAGATTCATAGCAGATCTCAGGTATAGTAGCTAGTAGGTAACCCTTGAGCAGAACTCTTAATTAGATAATGACTAAAATTATACATATGGCTAGTTATACTTTCGTTAATAAACTATGTATTTATTAATAACTAGATATTACTCAATAAAAGACAGACAGACAAGCTTGCTGCTTATAATACAAAAAAAAAAAACTTTTTAAAAACTTAACAAAAAAAGACCAGATATATATATGATAATAAAATGCTAAGTATATCAAAATAAAGCAAAAGAAACACAGAAACACTTAGCAACATATAAAAGACAAAGGAATTTTTAGAAAAGAATCTAAAAAGTGACTATTGTAATAGCCTAAAAAGGGCTGAAAAAAAAAGAAAAAGTTTGGATTTCTTTATATATGTTATATATAGCACTATTTAAAAAAACAAAAGTAGAAGAAGTAAAAATAAGTAAGACACTAATTAAAGATCTTATTCCAAAAAAAATACAGGACAGATTAAGACAGCTTCTAAGCACAAAATCAAGACAGCAATTTATAAATATAATAGCAAAAATAGTCTAAAATACATTTTATGAACAAGTATAAAGAATCTAATATAAAAAAAATCAATAAATGAAAGAATATCAAATAGGATAAAAAAAAGAAAGAAAAGTACTAAAAAAAAAATAAAAACCAAATCAGCAAAAAATAAAAAAAAATAAAGAGAAAGTAAAGAAAAAAAAAATTTAAAAAAGAACTATAAAAGACAATTTTAGAGCTTGTCATAAAAATGAAAAGGCCTTTTCATTATAGACTTTAAGTAGTCAGATAAGCAGCTTACTTCTGTTTAAAGTAATGCAACAGATTGCACTTAGGTACTATTAGAGTGGTCAGATAATGCTAGACTTAGTTGTTAAAGATATTTATATAATTACAAATATAATTACAAAATCTTAATAAAATACTAGTATGATTGTTTAAGAAAATATATATATATATCTCTTAGATTGTAGGCCAACACAGGCAAATTTGCCTATGTTTTTGCATTTTTTTTAGCTCTGATCTACTTTTTTAAATTGTTAAAATATATAAATAAAATTTGATATAATAATA
>CAJVQA010010597.1:0-11280 GCA_910591915.1 Cetraspora pellucida | reverse complement strand
CAAGCTTTTCTTTGTAAAAACTTCAATTGAATTTCAATAAAGTTAAAGGCATGGCCTCACCGTTAATATTTTAAAAATATTATATTAACATTACATAGTACTAATGAATTTAATGCTATTTAAATATATATTCGTAATATGACTCTTTGTTATTAAAAAATCGATGCTTCTAAGTATTATAGAAAGGGTTAGGACCAATCAAGTTAAAAGAATTTTATTGACATTGATCTATAAAAAGATAAAAGTCACAGACTGCATAACAATATAATGACGGTTTAGCAAATCTTTCTTAATTTTTGAGCAGTCTAAAGATCAAATAGAAACTTTAATAATATACGATATTTAAGAAATTATTGAGCAGAATACAGTAGTAATGTTGTGTGAGGTTCATCTGATATCTATAAGATTTTATTATTGTATTTTTACAGTCTAACTTTATAAAAAAAGTGTATAGTTTTTGTTTTATAGATTGGTTCTTTTTTTTTATGAAGTAGGTTTCAAAAATGAATGCCTTATTGAAATATTTAATAACCTTAAAGATTAGGCCATAGAAACTTAATAAATCGGTTTTCGTATTATAAATTTTCAAAAGTGACCTAGCATCCCGGCAACCCAGCTTTTAATTTTATTTTCAAAAAAATTTTATATATAAAAAACATAAAAATTTTATAAATTTTGTAAAAAAAACTCATCCAGATAATAAGTATATTTTGAAATTTTTTTTTAGAGTTTTGTAAATTTTGACCTGTCTGGGTTATGAAAACTGATTAATTAATTTTGTATGACCTTATTATGGATTCTTATTTTCATGTCTTCTTGTAAACCGTCAATAGTGTAGAAATATTGTTCCGATATTATGAAATAAATATAGAAATTTATTATTTATGAGGAACATGGTAAGTTTAGATTATAGTATTAAATAATTTATTATAAAATATTTTTTTTATATTAAATATTTCTCGATAAGTGTATTTTGTTAGAAATTCAATTTTTATGATATTAACGATTTTTATTAGATTATATTTGAAAAAATTTCATAATATACAATATTATTTGTTTGACATTCTTTGTTAGTATTTGTGTTATCAGGTATAAGGACCTTGATGGACTGATAAGAAGTGACTCTCGACAAAGCAACATATAGTTGACCATGTGAAAAAACAGGTTGTAGTAAGTGAATGCCTACTTGATTTAATGTTTGACCTTGCACCTTGTTGATAGTCATAAAAAATGCAGCTCACACAGGAAACTGGCATCATTTTAAAGTAAATGGTAATTTGGTATCAGAAGGTATTAATGTTATTCGAGGTATAAAAACTCATTTATTAATATGTGATCTTATAATGATTTCTGCATCTATTACTTTGTTATGAAGTTCACGACAAATTAAGCGGGTCCCATTGCAGAGACCCTCTGCTAGGTTTAGGTTTCATAAAAGCATAACTGAAATTCCAATTTTTAATTTCAATTCACCAAGAGGAATACCGAAAATATTTAAAGATCTTAAAAATTTAGGAGGGTATAACTGAGATTGTTCTACATTTCTGTTATTAGTTAAATTTACAGAGTTAGCACTGGGGTACACTTTAACTTCGCCAGAAGACTGATTTATCATTATGTCAGAGATCTTATCAATATCATTATTTGTTGGTGTTAAAATAGCTCTACCTGTGAAATAATCTTTATTTTCTGAATTTTCAGCGAAGTTTGGATTGATGAAGTCGATAAGGTCTAATAATTTTCCTCCCATCATTATTAAATCAGAAGGGAGTTCTATCATGTTTTCCATACCTGAAATAATTGGATATTTGCCATCTTCTATTTGTAAAAGAAACTCTGCAAAGTTTTTCTGTTTTAAATTCTTGTCTGCATCATTAGTTTGGCAAAGTCTCATATTAATTGTTAACTTCATTCTTCTAATTTGTCTCCACAAATAGGATTAAGATAAGCTAGCTGAAACAGTATCAGCGTGAGATGCATGTTGTATGACAGGCAATACTTGATGAAAATCACTCCCAAAAACAAAAACTTTTCCTCTAAATGGTTTGTTTATTTGAGTTATATCACAAAATGTCCAGTCAAGTGCTTCAAATCCAAATTTATGAACTATTGGAACTTCATCCCAAATGAAAAGTTTTGTCATGTTAATTAGATGGGCTTCATCGCTATTCTAAGAAATGTAGCATGTTGAAGATTCATTAAGTTTAATTGGAATTTTAAAACAACTGTGGGCTGTCTGACCACCACTTATTAATAGTGTGACAATTTCTGAAGAAGCTATTGCTAAAGCAATTTTACCCTTCAATCTGATACTTGTCAGCAAGATATTGTACAAAAATGTCTTTTCAGTACCATCTGGTCTATCTACAAAGAAACAGCTGCCTTTATCTTCAATGGCTTGTGTAATAGCGTCAAATATTGTGCGTTGATCTTCATTTAGCAAATGAATATTTTAATGTAGTTCATCTTCTAGTTGTATGATATTATATAACCTTTCTCATGAATTAATTGCTCTAACCTTTCACTATTACCTATATTTGACATATTGTTAGGAGGGATTGGCATATTCAGAAAATCTTTTAGCAATTTTCCATTTAGCAAAAGGTAATCTTCCAAATGTCTAAGTGCTTCCTATTCATCAGTAGCGGGTATGTTCTCATTTTGATTTGGCAATAATTTATGATTTCTATATATAATATCTTCACATAAAGCTGTTTTATGGTTATTCTACAATATTTTAGGCTCTATTGGTTGGCAAAAAAGAAGTATCATTGCAAAAAGGTGTCTCAATTGTTGTTCTGTTTGTATAGCACTTGCTTCAAACAAACATGCATTCCATTCAGCATCATCTTGAAGAAGACCAAGACGAATGCAAACTTCTTTGAAACTTCTACATACATGTTCGTTAACAGTTTTCAGATCATCAAAGCTAGTTGCACCTCTAACACAGATAAGTAAGGTTCGAAGATAATACCTTTTCTCTTCTGAAGTTTGTACCATGTAAAGCCTTCCAATCATAATTGTTGCATTTTTTCTAGGTTTCCACTTATGGCAGAATGCATTCCAGGTATAATAAACAGAAAAATCAATATAAGTATATATACGTGCTGCAATGTTTTCTACATTCTCTTGAAACCAAGCTGTCAGAATAGTCATATGCATGTTAGCACGATTTAAAACATGTTGAAGGTTCTTTCCATCTTGAAAAGTAATATATTGATAATCTGGAAGATGGACTGTCAGTCTCTGTACCAATAGAGTTCGACTATGCATCTTATAATGAAAAATTCTATAAATACTTTCAGAAACTGAAATATACCTTGCGTCTAAGTACATTTTTATTTTGTCAATTGGTTCAGCTTCAGCTTCAGCAGATGTTTGCAGACTATTGTTATTACTAGAATGAGAAAGAGTGCTAGTAGCTCAGTCATGACTCTTATAAACATATTTATATAAGTATTTAACCACTAATATCAAACTGCAAATTTTGACATTAATATGGGCATTGTATTTTGTAACTAATTCAATATTATGTGGCACAACCCATCTGTTGTCTAAAAGATTCCTTCTAATTTTAACAGAATGGCCAAGACACCTGTAGTAAATAGGATATCCATTATTGCTTTCTACTGTGCGTTCCTAAAAATCTTTCAGATAATGTTTTTGACACACACCATCTTCTATACATGGCATGGCTAGATTTAATACACCATATGGACAATGCACCATCAGGCTTGTTACTGTCTCATAAGCAAGTGAATATAAAACATGATTAGGAAATTCTGCAGAGACTATGGAGTCATAATCATCAGTGGATCAGAACTTGTCTTCTGGTGCAAGTATTAGTAGAAAGTGCGCATAAGGTAGATCATGTTTTTGAAATTCTATTACATATATATATGCAATAACTTTATCAAGCCAATGGTTGCTATTTAAGTCTTTTAATAGTTCTTGTAGTTTTATGTGAAATACGTGGGCTGTTAAATCTGGTCTATCAGCAGCGTTCTGATTAGGTAATAATTCTCTAGTAACTTCTGGCCATTTCGGGTTACATGTAAAAGTTACAAAAAAGTCTGATTTGCCAAAGTGCTTATATTGGCTATTGCATCCTGATACAATTGATACATTTGACATGGTTCATCTGTAAATGATGATGGAAGAAAGATATAATGACCGACATAATTACTGTTATCTCCAGTATTTATTGCATTCATAATGCCTTGATATAGATCAGCTTGAAGTGATGATTAGTTCTGCTTAAGGTAGTTTAAACGATTCTGCTCTATTTTAGCATATTGGTTAACAATATACTGCTGAAATAGACGATCTGCATACTGTAGCCAATTTCCATCTTTAACTTGTAGCCTATATGAGTAAAATTGCATCATTGTTACTCTTTTTTGTCTTATATTTCCTGTAAGTGGTATGTCTACATGCCAGCCATCATCACCTTTTAGAAATAATAATACATAATGAAGCAGATTGTATAATAGATGACATTCTGATATTTTTTGCAGACCTCTGTCATATAATCTAAGAAGAATGTCTCGATTTGTCAGATTTACATCATAACCATCACCAACCATAATTACAGCTATTTCGGAAGCTGTGGGAGCATTATAATAACAGAAATCTCAAGTTCTATTACTATAGATCATCATCGAAATTTCAGTAGTTTTATTTTCTTTGATAAGGTTTCTTACCTGACGAAAATTTTGTATATAAGGATTACATCTATCTAGCATGGTTTGTAGATTTTGTAAAATAACTTCATTTAACCTTTGCATTCTGTTATGATAGTTTTTAATTTCATGTGCTGTATCATAGATGTATAGTTGAGCAAATGATGATATGTGGGCTTCGCTTGGTAGTAAGGTCCAATACGATGGTAGACTTGGCCATGAATCCAAAAATTAGACACGCCTTGTCCTTGAAATTGATTATCTATATTGGCACCAAATGATGTGTATGCTAAAGCATTGTTATAACCTCTAATGTTATTGTGAAATTGATTTGGAAGGGATTCATTTGAAGTATATAGATGCAGTAAATATGCTGGCAGTTCAGTTAAAGGTGGTAATTGCACTTTGCCATGGGTATAGCAGAGTGCAAATTTTGGAGAAGTTCTGTTGCTATTGTGATCTTTTTCAGCCATCCAAAATTTTGCACTACAATTAGCACAAATTTGGTTCATTCTTCCTATATCATGACATATTAATCTACTATGTTGTCACCTTTGATCAGTTTGGATGTTAGTTAATTCAGAAGTTAAGGAACTTGCAACAGAATCAATAACAACAATTGGCACTTCTGAGGCAAGTAAATGTTGCAATTCTTCTGATACAGTATTAGTATTACTTGCTTTTCTTTTGTTCCTATACCATATTTGCCTTTGTCTATTGAGTTCTTTTCTATGTTCTTCTAACTTATCAGCTGTTTCAGATGGTGAGGATACTTGCATTATTTAAGTCTGATTAATAAACATATGAGTATATAATTGTACGAATAGCGAAGGTTTATGTATAATTTTGATTATACGTATGATTTAAATTAGCAAGTACACAGATGAATTATAATTATGTAAAAAAATCAAAAGAATTTTAATTGAGAAAATATGTCGATTTTTCTAATTGAATTAATGATAAGGTCAAATTTTGAATTTTATTTAAGTTAATTTTTGAATTTTATTTAAAATAAAAAACACATTTTCATTTTAGATATCTTTGCTTTCTAATGATTATCTTGATTTTAACATATAGTTATGTTCTTCACATTTTTCTGATTGGTTTTGAATACATTTATTATTACCCACCTACTATTATGCAACTATAATTCTCTTTTTGCTTACTATTATACGATTATATTTTAGATATCTTTGCTTTCTAAAGATTATCATGATTTCAATCATATATTTATATGTTTCGCATTTCTCTAGCTGGCTTTAAATATATTTAATTTAATTTGCTTTAGAAGATTATCATGAATTTAATCATATAGTTATACTGATACTACTTATTAGGATCTTCAAAAGATTAACATTAACATAATTGTAGTAATTTTTTTCTTCGATACTTCAAAGTGAAAAGCAATTGTTAAAAAACATAAAATCCAATAAACACACTATTCTAAAAATATACGTTGATTGCTGTAACTAAATTTCTACTAATAATATAAACAAAAAAAAATAAAAATTAAAATAAAATTATAAAAACTGATCAAGAAAATTCAATTGCATGAGAAATTCTTGTAGATTTATTTTAATGCTCTTCTGGAAGATTATAATGCTAATTATTTTATTTGAGTAAAAGGTTTTTATAATTCTGAATCTAGGATGCAGCAACAAAACATAATGAATTCAAATAGTAAAAATGGCTTGGTAATATTAATAAAAATTTTGTACCATTGCATAAACTGGAGGATTATACTCATTTTAAAAGGTAATAGAATGTTTCAAATACTTAGAAAACAATACTTTCTGGTTTTACATTTATTGAATAAATAAAATAATTAATTTATTGCTTATCGATATTATTTTATTAGTCAGAATTTTTGTTTGTATTAGTGCTTGATATATTACATAGTCATGTATAATTTTACTCTGGTCTATAACAAAAAATCGACTTTGCATATCCTAACAGAAAAACAGCAAAAAAATTTTTTTTTAATCCCATCAAGAACAGGAAGTATTGACGATTTCATTGGGAACAGTATGTCGTAAATAGTATGAATGAAAAAATTGTATTTAGATAGGTAAAATTAGTGTTTGTAGTATTTAGGAAGGCTTTTTTCAGATTTAAATTTATTTTAATCGATTAAATATAATTTTTTAAAAGATTATTTTTATAATATAGTATAGATAGATTTATAATTTTGACAGGAATCAACTTATAATGCAGATGTTTTGTAAACTGAAGGTACTTGTCAAATAAGAATTCCCAGGTCTCTTACAAATGTTTACTCAAAAAAATTGAAATATATCTGGCATGAATCGAACTCTATAGTGAAACATGGTATACAATAAAGGTATAATAAGAGCATATTTAATACCGTTGTAGCGGGTTAGTCTTGTATTCTTGTTACTGTACTATATGTTTGCATATCTAGGTTCTAAATTTACTTATAACTTCTATACTTGGTAAGTTTTCAAATATTTGACAATTAAGTAGCGATATTTAATATTTTTTAAATTTTTATATGAATAAATAATAGAATTAGACAAATTCAAAATTTAAATAGTATCTGGTAATTGGTTTATACATATGCAAGAGTTATCATTACATAGGAATTTAACTATTTTGATTGTGTACGCATAGAATCGGAATGATCCGAAATCGAAATAGTTCCTGGTGATTGGTTTATGCAAGCATTATCATTGCATAGGAATTGTTTACGTGTAGAATCGGACTGATCAAGAATCAAAATAGTATATGATGATTGGTTTATGCAAGCATTATCATTACACAGGAATATTTTTATAATATAGTATAGATTTATAAAAATTTAGACTTGTAAAAGTGTAAAAATTTTTTTTAGTTTCAAAAATATATAAAATTTTAAAAAATCTTGAAAAATTTTTAATAATAAAAATTTTAAATATAATCTTTAAAATTTTAATATATAAAAGTTTATTAATATTTTAAAAAATATTTTATAATAAAGTTTATAAAATATGTTTTTAAGAATATATTTTATAAGCAAAGTATACTTTATATCATTAATAAATTATTATTTTATTTAAAAAATACTAAATACAATTTAATTTTCTAGCCATATTTGTCTAGAATACAGTTTAAGAGATAATATTTATTAATCAGTATCTATAAGGTATATTAAATTTAGTACAAATTACTAAATTTAGTATAGTCTTAAAATAAAAATAAAACAAAAAAAATTATTAATTATTGTATAAAATTTTTACAAAATATAAGTATACATAGTTTATTATAACAATAAATTTATAGTCATATATTTTTACAAATTGGGTATAAGTAAGCATTTTTTAAAAGGTATTGTCACACTTAATTGTCTTTGTAGATCATATTTTATTTATATTTTATAAAAACTTCTGCTTATATCTAGCCAAAAAAAATGTAATTTATTTTATATTCATATTATAAAAATCTTTATTCAATATATTTAAAATACTTTGATTGAATTACAGACATACAATATATTCTGTAATCATGACTATAATGACAGATTTAGAATAATTTAATGCATGAATTAGTAATATATATATAATGACAAGGTATTAATTCAAAAAAAAACTTGTAACTCTTTCTGCAAATCCATTACACAAAAATTAACTAAAAAATTCATCCTTTAAAAAACACTTATAACCTTTTATTTTACTAAGAAAACCTATTTTGGGCTTCTAAGTAAACTGTTTAGCACATCATTTTACATATAGTTTGCAAATATTAAGTCTTTATACTTCAAACTCATTAAGAAAATTATACTGACAGCCTTTGGCCTCCAGTTGATAACTTTTAGCTATCCTGCAGTTTTTACTGCCTTAACCTGTTCTATACTGTTAATTAAAGTTGTAGTATATATTTACTCAGTCAAAACAAGCTCTAAATGAAGATTTTTGACCCAATATTGACCAAACTAGAACTAAATTCAATATTTACTCTTTTGCAAAACTTCTTTTTTTACTTTTTGTCTTTACCCTGTTCCCTTTTCCCCTTATACAGTTTTCGTGTAATCATATCATCAATTCCTAATTCATATCTTATTAATTTACACTAACATTTTGTAATCATTCTATTAATAGAAACTCATTCATACAATCAAGTACTTCTTCTATATTTAGTTCTTAGTAATATTACACAGTAATTTGTACTGCAAATCCTACTTGTGTTCAGTATTTGAGTCACATTAGTGACCCTATCCACTCTTGTTACACTTTTGTGTCATTCTAGTAACACCCCTAAACTACAACCCTTGTATCTATTTACAACTCTTGTAAATTTAATTATTTACAACTATACTCTTTCTTTAAAAAACATACTTAAGTCTACAATCTTTACTTAGCTTATTATCTTTTAACAATGTCTACTTTAAGTCAACAAGAACCAGATACAGCAGACCTTGATTATTTTTACTAAAACTTTTTTAGCAGTTTTGGAATTGCCTTCTATGAAGAGAATAACAATAATAAGACTTACCCAATTCCTTCCAAAATTCAACCCACTTCCTGTTTAACAAAAAATCTTCGATCAAATAAAATTACTTATTTCTTTAAAGCTCCTACTTTTATCTCTTTAATTACCTGTCTCTGTGTCAAATACCATACCAAATTTATCTCAACCTCAAATACCAATTATACTCAAGCTACTAAATTTATAACTGCTCATATCAATAGCAATTCAAAAAAAATTAACAAAACAACTCAAGAACTTATGACAGTGTTTCTCCATCTCCTATATCTGATGTATATTACCATACTTGCCCTAAATGCTCTCTTCCAATTAGTTGTACCAAAAGAAATGAGTGTCATTATCTTACCGAAAAATATATCTCTAAAAATAATGAAATCTATCATCTCACTTGCATAACTGCCTCATCTTAACATGAAGCTAGTTCATTCAAAATCAAGAAAAATCTCACACAAACCTTCCAAAACATCTTATATAAATCTTCTCAAACTATCAATCCTCTTACAGCTCTTTCTCACCAAACCTCAACTTCATCTGATCTTATTGATTTTTTCTTTTCTGCAACTACTAACACTAACATTAACCTAACCAACTGCCTGTTACTAACACTCTTGACACTTCCAATTATAACCTTAATAAGCCTAGTAACACTAACCAACCTGAAAATACTTCTAACAAACCTTTCTCTCAATCATATTCTAGTGTTCTTAAACCTAAATCTAATCCTACATATGATTGAGTTGCAAATTTTCCCATTACTGAAGAAATGCAACCTAACAAAAAGTTGCAAACCTCATTCTCTCTTCAGCTTTTCACCTTTCTTAAAAAATTTCTCTATGATTTTTATCCTGGCAAGGAAATCAAGTCAGCTACTGCTATGCAACCTGCACTTAAAGCATCCTTCTATTACATTATCTGTATTATGGCTGGACAATGATCTGAGTTTTTAACTGATCTTATTTACAACAGCAACCCTAATATTGACAAAAGTGTTACTATTTCTTTCGACCTTCTTGAATTTACTCTAAAAAATCTTATCCTTAAATTCACAACTATTCTCTTTACCAAACTTAATTACCTCAAAATTTTTGCTTCACCTGTTACTATTCCTTCATACACAGCCTACAATTGTCTTCAACTCTGTCTTAATCTTGCTTACTTACATCTTTTCTTATCTAATAACTACCAATCAATTGACTACTAAAAATTTGGTGAAGACTTACAACTCAGACCCAAAAGATTCAAAATTGAATCATTCACTTAAACTACAGATCTTAATCAAAAATATCTTACAATTTAATCTGATGTCAGATTTAATATTAAACTCTTCTTTAATATTCCCAAAACTCTCTTTCTGAAACAACTTTGTATTCCTTCACTAAAAAACTCTATGGACTACTTCAATTCCTGGTTTGAAACTTATTATCCTCTCTATAGCAAACAATTTTCTTCCAATATTGATAAAGAAAAAGTTTGCACCTCTTTAAGAATTTAATTCTGACAACATTTTATCCTTCAATTCTCTAAACACCTCCCTGAAACCTATATCTTTCAAAAACCTAACTCACTTTATGAGTAACATGAAGAAGCATCTTGTGTTGCTAACTTTCATTGTCTCACCTGTAATAACAAAGAATGTCAATATCTCGATGATAAAAAATTTCATAATAGTAACAAATTCTTCAATAATATTTAACCAAATCTCACTCATTATTTCTATCTCAGAATGATAAAACATGGATCTATCCAACTCTCAATGTCACATTATTTCACAAAAACAAGGAACATGCTGACTCATTTGATTAACTCATCTTTACTAAAGCTCTGAACAAACTAGCTGATCAAGCTAAAGACTTTGTTTGCAAACAAAACAAAGTTAAAACCAATCTCAAATGTTACAATTATTATTTCTATTTCTACCTCTCTCTTTATTACCAAACTGCTGCTGAAAACTATAATATACAGTCTCTGTTCAAGAAAGAGACTATTAATTTTTTAACAAAAAACATTATTGACACCAAATTTCTTGCCCAAATCATTATATACTTTGATGTAATTAAAAACCAAAAACCAACTTATATACAAATTGTCAAATATTTTAATGATACTGCTTATCTAG
>CAJVQA010010596.1:0-11281 GCA_910591915.1 Cetraspora pellucida | reverse complement strand
CCCGTGTTCAAATACATGAATAAAAACATCAACTCCCAGAGACAGGGACTTTAACTCAAAAAAAAAAAAAAAAAAAACAAAGTGAATATACAACTAGTCACATATGTAGCTTTTGGCTATTTATTTAAGTAATCCATTTGCAGGTTCTATACTAGCTGCTATATTTGTAATCTGCTAAGAGATTATTTAATTAAATACTTTAATTTTTATACTATATCTAACAAATAGTGCATAAGTTCCTATATACTAAAATGCTGTCTAACCTAATCTTAACCTTTTTGTCTATATGTCTGTTAAGCCATTATATATTTTAGAATATATTACCTAACTATAAAGCTCTAGAGAACCTCTCTTCTACTAACTATCTATATTTAATCTTTTGTGTTAACAAAACTTATCCTTACAAATTTCATCCAAACCTTATAGCATATTTCTAATACTTATAGTATACTCTATTTTTATTTTCAAACTTCTAATCCAAATAGCTCAGAAGAACTATGACCTGTTTCTAATATTTTAAAGTTTCATCTTATAAGATCTTTTTCTTTTAGTTTAAGACTTTTAGCAATCTAGTTGGTAGTACTTTTCATCTAAGGTTTTTGTTTATCTGATTTCTTTCATTTTAATATTTATTTTTTAGATTTAGTCTTTATAATAATACTGTTAAAGATCTGTATTATCTTTTTACTCAAGTCTTTTTAAATAGGCTCTGACATTCCAGTTCTACAGATTTAAACAGCTACAAGAACTTATCTTAGTACTTGTATAGTTTTAACTATTTTATTTTAAGACTAAATAACTCTATTACTACCTTTTATTAAAAATTATTTAGGTTTAACTTTATTATTTTTTGTATTAAACTTAGATTATAACAAAGCCTATTATCTGACAGTAAGATGCAAAGAGTTTTTTATTAATTTATTTATCTATTTTACAGATCTTAACAGAATTATGCTTTTGCAAAGTTTACTCAAATTCTAGTATCACTTCATAACATATTTTTAGTACTTTAGTATATCTTTGTTTCTGTTTCTAAACTTTTAATTTTAGATGATCTATATAGAACTATAATCAGTTTATTAGTATATTAAGTTAACTTAATATTTTTTGTCTTTGATTAGAATTTTAATAGCCAAGTTAGTATTATTTTTATTTAAAAGTTCTTTTTGTCTAGTTTACTTCTAATCTAAATAGTCTAAAAAAACTATAATCTATCCTTTTTTATTACATTGGTATTTGTTTTTTAAGTCTAACCTTTACAATAGTATAGTCAAAAATCTGTATTACATTTCTGCTCAGATCTTCTTAAATAAGCTTCTTGTTATTTAATTTTAATGAATTTATATAATTACAAGAACTTATTTTAAATTTGTATTACCTAATACCAGTTTGTATTTATTTGTATAACCAATTATACAAATGTTCTATAAATTGCTAGTCATACTAGAATAATTATTATTACAGATATTTTAAATTAATTATTAGAAATAATTGTTATAATACTGTTATAGATAAAAGCCTTTTTAATTTTCATACTATAATAATAACACAGCACAGAAAATTTCTTATAAGTATATGTGGTGTCCAAGAGGGAAGTATAGCTTCTTTTAGATGTTATTAAGAAACTATATTCTTCTCTAAGGCAGTTTAGGTAAGGTAATGCAATACTAATAGCTTTACTTTATTTCACTAAAAAGAAATAAATCTTGCTTGTAGAAATTATCCTAAAGAGAGAGTATTAATATAGTTTATAGTCAAAAACCATTTATTAAAATAATAACAAGAAGGGCTATCCTTAGATTTCTGTTTCTAAAGAATCAAGATGTGTTTACATTATTAAAAGGAAAAAATGTATTTGTTGCTTAATCATACTTAAGGAATTTAGCAGAGTTTATATATTTGTAAGCTAAGCAGCTAAGCAGCCAAGTGACTAAGTGATTAAGCAACTAAGCAACTAAGCAACTAGGTGACTAAGTAACTAAGTGACTAAGCTACTAAGTAATTAAGTAACTAAGTGATTACTAATCGACCAGAAAGTTCTAGCAACTACTAGTAATAATAATAATAATACAATAATAAAATAACTAATACTAAATAATAATAATAAAATAATAATAATAAAATAATAATAATAATAATAATAATAATAATAATAATAATAATAATAATTTATTCTATAACATTTCTGTCTTCTTTAAAAATTTACTCTATAAATTTTATATTCTAATCAATTCAAGAAGTTTAGTATACTTATTATTAAGCAACTTAATAATATGTGTTGCAGTCACATACTTCAACTATAAAGTTATTTTTCTTGGTCATAATTTGAAGACTTCATATATTTTAAGAGCACCTTTTCAAGTATTCTTTGCTTTTCTTGTTACTTGAGCATTTTGGATAAGGTCTTTAATCTCTGAAGAATTGATGGATTTTGAGATTATTTGTTCCAAGTAGTAGTAAGCTTTGATTTTTTTGTTAAGGTTATGTCAAGTATGTCCAGAAGTGGATAAGAACTTTAAGATTTAATTAACTTATTTTTTTCATATTTCTTCAGAAAAAGGATTAGTTATATTTCAGTTGTTGGCACTAATGTCTGTTTTAAATCATTTATTATTTGAGTTAAATAGTTAGTATTATTACTTTCTAACTCTGTAGATACTTTGTTAAGTGAAGTTTTAATTAAAGAAAGTTGTATCACTTCTAATTGTAAAAATTCATCAATATTGAATTCTACAGAAGCTTATATTATAGGGTTTAAGTCAATAACTTTTTTTGGTTCTTTATTACTCCAAAGAATAATATTTTGATGTAATATATTTAAGTAATTTTGAAATACAGGATCTTGTTTTTAGGTTTGAAGAAAATAGTTTAAAGCAATTATTGTTTCTGGTTGTAGTTTTAAGAATTCCATTTTTAGAAAAATTTGTATTATTCTAAGGTATTTATATAAATTCCAAGTATTATAATCTTCAAATAAATTGTAATATTAAAAAATTTGTGTAATATTATTGTCTTTTTCTTTAGTTTTAGAGATTTATTCTAGAAATTCTAGTTATTTAATAAGAACAAAAGGTTTATATGTTTGTTTTTTATAATATTTAGCATAATGATTATTATTATAGTACTTTTGCAATATTTTTTCTTTGTCATTACAAAGTTTATAGGCACTATTGTTTAATTTTTCCTGAATAATAAAAGGTCTAGTTTTTTTATCTTCAAATTTAGCTGATCATGAATGTTTTATATCCTTTCTAATTATCTATACTTTGTCATCTATTTAAATGTTTCATTCAAGTAGCTTGTTAATAAACTCAAATATTTGATGCAATATGCTATTTTGTAAATTGTATTCTGTTTCTTCATAGAATTCAACAGGTAGTAAAGCTTCAATTAGAAGAACAGCTTGTTATTTGTATACAAGTTGAAAGGGGTATATTCAGTTGTAATATGCTTCTTTGTTTAATATGCAAACAGTACAGCAGATATATATAAGTCCTAGTTATCATTTTCTTTTACTTTAGTGAGTAATTCATATAAGGTTCAATTAAGATGTTCAATCATTCTATTTGTCTGTAGGTAGTATAGTGAAGAAAACTTATATTTAATAAGAAACTTTTTACATAGAATGTGAACAGTTTTGCTAATGAAATTTCTTTCTTGATTAGAGAAAATAATCTTTAGTGTTTTATGTTAATAAATAATTTTTTCAAAAATAAACTGAGCTAAGTTATTTGCTCTGGCATCAGATAGAGCATGGGCTTCTGGCCATCTTATTAAGTAGTTAGTAGCAATAATAATATATCAATTATTTTGTTTAGTAATTGGTAAAGGTTCTACTAAGTCAATTCTAATTTATTCAAAGGCTCATCCTATTTGGATAGGATAAAGAGGTTCAATTTGTTTGTCTTTTAGTTTCTTTTGGCATTTTTTACATGTTTTAATATATTCTTGTACATCTTGATACATTTTGTTTCAATAATATCATTCAGCTATTTTATAATATATAGCATCTGTTCCTAAATATTCTGCAGTAAAATGCTTATGCATTATATACTAAACAGATTTTACTTCATTTCATTTGATAACATAAAGAGGGTACTAAGAGTTTTTTTTGTTTTTCTTATACAATAGTCTTTTTTTAATAATAAAATGTTTAGCATGATGTTGTATTTGTTTAATCTGTTCTTGTAATAAAGAGTAGATAATTTGTTTGATTTTATATAATTATATAAATTATAATAGAGGTCTAAATTCATAAGAAAGAGTTTTATTATAAGGTTTGTATTTGAAGTCAAAATAGAGCATCTACATTGGAGTAAACTCTTTTTAGTTTATGAATAATTTTGAAGTTATAGAGCTAAAGTTTTAAAATCTATTTTCCTAAGTATTCTTTAGGTTTAGCAGATTGTAACTACTTAAGAGCAGAGTGGTCTGTAATTAGAATAAATTTGGCAATTCCAAGATATTTATAAAAATATTTAATAGTCCATACAACTGCAGTATATTCAAGTTTAGTAGCACTATAATTGACTTCTTTTTTGGTTAAGCTTTTATTAGCATAGACTATTGAATATTTTTTTCTGTTTCTATCTAATTGACTAAGAATAGCTCCAAATCCATAATAAGAGGCATCAGTAACTAAAATAAATAGTCTATTGAAGTTAGAATACTTTAATATAGAAGCTGTAGTAAGTTTTTGTTTTAATTCTTCAAAAGTTTCTTGTTGTGGTTCATTCTATATATAAGGAGTTTCTTTACATAATAGCTGATTTAAATGCTGTACTACTTTAGAAAAGTTATAAATAAACTATCAGTAGTAATCTACTAGTTCTAAAAATAAATGTAGTTGGGTTATATTATTAGGTAGTTGAATCTTCTGGATAGCTTCTATCTTTTAAGGATTAGATGCTATTCCAATAGAAGTAACTATATGTCCTAAAAATAATAAACTTTATATTCAAAAATTGCAATTTTCTAAATTTAATCATAAACTAGCTTTTCTGATTCTAATAAAAGCTTGTCATATATATTCTAAATATTCATTAAAGGTCTTGGAATATACTATAGTATTGTTAAGATAAACTACTACAAATTTCTATGCAATGTCTTAATATATTTTATTTATTAATTATTGGAAAGTTGCAGATGCATTACATAGTTTAAAAGCATTATATTAAACTTGTAAATACCATATCGAGTTACAAAAGCAGTTTTTTTTGTCTGTAAGGTGCATAGCAACTTGCTAATATTTACTTGCAAGGTCAAATATAGAGAACTACTTAGATTCTTTTAAAGTATTAAGCATTTTATTAATGTGAGATAAAGGATAAACATCATTCTTAGTAATATTATTAAGTTTATAATAATTAATACAGAATTATAATTTGCTATTTTTCTTTTGAACTAATACAACTGATAAGATTTAGGAGCTAGAGAAGGGTCATATAAGTCCACTATCAAGCATTTGTTGAATTTTCTTTTTAATAAATATCTGTTTCATAAAAAAAGAAAAGTAAGGTCAAAATCGAATAGGAGGCCTTTTTTTAGTATAAATTTAATAAGTTATAAGATTAGTGCATCCTAATTCAGTTGTATCTTGTGCAAAAAGATCTGAAAACTTTATCAGCAGCTGGCTAAATTGTTTTTTTTGTTTAGCATCTAAAGATCTAAGTTTAATTTAGATGATTCTAGGCTAATACTATATTCTTTATAAGAAATCATAATATTGATTATAAAAACTTGATATACATTGTCTAGTTCAACAGGTAGTTTTTCATTCTGCCTAAGATAATCTAAAAATTTGACTTTTCTTATTCTTGAGCAAGAGAAGTATATCATTGTTAGGTGGTTTAAGCATCCTGTTGGAATACTTGTAGGAGAGTCTATATGAATCTTTCTAACTTTTTTACTTTTTGTTAAAGCTGTAGAATAAGTTAATTCTGAGTTTCAACTTGTTGTTGTAGTTGTGCAACTTGTAGTTGCAAGAGGTCTGGTTCTGGTAGAGCTGCTTTGATTGTATTAAATAGAGAGTTTACTGGTTCCAATGTAGAAGGTTTGTAGATAGGAACTAGTAAAAAATCACAGTTATGACAATATTCTTGATAGGCATCTAACTTATCTTAATGCTTAACATGTAAGCATTCTTTGTAAAGATTAACAGAAGCACTAAAGATTAGCAATAGCAAGCTAATAGTCAAATTCTAAATGGCTAATATCAAAAGACTCACCCAAGGTTTGTTAAAGAAGTTGCTCTTTTTTTTCATCAAGAACAGCTTGTTTAGCTTATAAAATAAGATCTATTTTTTTATATGTCCATGGTCGATTAATCTGGTTATTTACTTAAGATTCCAATGCTTTAGTAATAGTAAGATCTGTTTTTTGCAAATAAACTTTAGCAAGACAGAAGATATGAGTCTGATTTATTTTATACTAAGATCCACACTTCTGGTTGACTTAGTATAGTGTCTAATTCAGGTCTACAAATTATAGTTAGAATTGTAGAGAACATCTGTACTAACTTTGTAAGCATATAAATGTTCAAGTTTACAAAACCATAGTTTTTTTTATAATACTTTCTAAATTATGCATTCTGTTTTTAAATTCAATATATTTGTATAATTTGCATTTGACCAAGGTTCCATATCTATCATCTTGGGTGTAATAGTAATGGCTTCTAGGATCACATAATCAAGACTTTGGTGGAAATCAGTATAGCAACCTTTACAAACAAAAACTTTATCTAATTCTTGTAAAGTTTCTAGTCTTTGAAGATTCTTACAATGACAGCAATAGTAGGTGTAATGATTGCTATAATAGTATTGTCTTTGGGCTTCAATTTTATTGGGA
This sequence comes from Cetraspora pellucida, assembly GCA_910591915.1. Taxonomy (NCBI): domain Eukaryota; kingdom Fungi; phylum Glomeromycota; class Glomeromycetes; order Diversisporales; family Gigasporaceae; genus Cetraspora; species Cetraspora pellucida. The sequence goes on along the minus strand of CAJVQA010010596.1, from coordinate 4,435 downwards.
TTGCATCCACATTAGTAGGTCTGATTCTGGTGCTTAAGAGGAGCTAAAGAACAATTAACAGCAATGTGACCTATTAAGTTGCATTTGTAACAAATATTTTTAGGGCATTGTCAATAAAGGTGTTTAGGGCTTTGGCAATTTTTGCAAGTTTCTTTTTGAGAGGCTTGTAGTTAACAATAGATAGCAATATATTCTTTATAATAACATTGGTTGCAAGTATTTTAGAGCAGTTAACAAAAAAATAGTCAGAGAATTTACAATTGCCACATACATGAGATAAGGCAGCTTGGATTTATTGTCAAGATTAGTAGATGGTCCATTCTTTATTTTCTGTTTCTGAGATAAGTTAAGCAATGTATGTTTCATAAAGAGTAAGGAATTCTTGCTCATAGAGGTCAAGCTTTTTTGAGTCTGTTACTGTTGGTTGGGCAAATAAAGCATGATTATTTTTATAGGTTATTGGTACTAAAACCTTTTTGTTATTTTACTTGAACGAATAACAACTATTCTTCCAGTTATAACTAGCACCAACTTTCTTGGACCAGTCATTACCAAGAAGAAGAGAATAAGAAGTAGCAAAAACAACTTTAACAGTAATTGAAATAGTTATTTCTTCAATTTTTACAATGAAATCCTTAATAATTTCTAGAAGGCATGTAGAAATACCAGTTGCTATAATAATTAGACTAGTAAAAGCTTGTTTAATTTTGAGTTCTAATTTTTTGACAGTCTGATAAGTAATCATACTAATAGCAGCACTACTATTAATGATAGCTTGATAGAGTCTGTTTCTAAGTTAGATATTACATTTTACAGAAGTAGTATGGGTAGGAGATTGGACTAAGTTAGCATTTTTGGCTTCTTTATACAGATATACAGACATAGCTGTATAAATAGAAGAATTGTCAAAGAACTGTTTCTATTTTTTTGATGTTGTAACAAGAGAAATAGAAGAAGAATCTTCATAGCCAAGATAGTTAACATCTTTATAGTAGAATGAGAATAAGTGAAAACTAGTTCTTCTTCTATTATTGTTATAGAAGTCTGAGTATTTGCTTCTTTCTCTAAAGTTTTCTTTTTCTCTAAAAGGGTTTTAATAATAAGTCTGTTATAACTTCAAGAGTGAGACCTTTGGTTGTGTCTATTATTTCTTTTATAATTATCTTTTAGTTAGATTGTTGTTTAGCTTATCTGGTTTTATATTCAGCAATAAAATGTTCTGTACATCCAAAATAGTGACAATGGCATGAATCTTTAACTTGAGGTCTATTAATATTAGAATAGCTATATAGTTAGTAGATTGAAGTTGGGGTGGTTGCTGTTGCTGTGCCAAGTTGATTCTAAGTTTAGCAATCTGGTTTGTTAGCTGTTTAATAGCTTGGTCTGTTTTTGTAATAGTGTTAGTAGCTATTACATATTTAGTTTCTTATCATTTTGTAGTAATAATTGCAGCATTTAGATTAGCAGATTCACTAGCTTGCACATTAATAGAAAATTCAAGATGTAGTACTTGGATAAATAGTTGTTTAAAGAAGTTAACAGAAAAAGCATCATCAGAGTTAACTTATCTTTTTAATTGTCTAAAATGATTAATATAAGCATTTATTGTGTTTGGACCTTGTTTAATATCAAAAAACTGGTTTTGCCAAATAGCTTTTTGTTTAGGTGTATAGAAGTGAAGTTTAAAAAGATGTTTAAAGCTTTTGTCTTGATTGGCATTATTATTAAAAACATTCAGAGCAGAGTGAAAACTTAGCTACTAATCTAATGCAATTCTTTTTAAGTATACAGGAGTAAGTTCTAATTTTTGTGCAGCATTCTACTTGTTAGCAATAGCAGCTTTTTGAAAATCTTCAAGCCATTGTTCTAGATTTTGAGTTTCATCACTATAAAAGAAGTTAGCCTTCATAAGAGTTTTTTCACTTCCATTTAAAGCATTAGTAAGATTAGCTATAGCTTGTGCAGCATCTTGTAAAGCTTGTTGTGCCATATTATCAGATAGTTTAGGAAGGTTATTAAAAATAGGTAGAAGTGAAAGAAGAAGCTAATGGTAAGGTTAAATAAGTTGGTGTTAAACAGCAATAGGTTGAATTAAAGAAAGAGCAAGTTGAGGTTAAATAAGTTAATGTTAAACAGCAATAGGTTGAATTAAAGAAAGAGCAAAGGTAAAGAAAAAGAACTATCTTTAAAAGGTTGTTAAGATGAATTAGTAGGAGTGTGATGTGAGCTAGAGGTTTCTGTAAGGTTTATAGAAGCAGTAATACATTCTTCTGTTTCTAAATTATTAGTGACTAATAGAGAAATTTGGTAAGTCCAATTAGGAGTATAATGATTTTCAAAAAGTTCAATAAATGTAACTAATTTACTATACAGAGCTAAGCTATCTGCTAAGTTACGTAAAAAGAAAATATTATCAGTAAAAGTAATGTTAGTAGTAGATAGTAGAATAGGACTTTCTAAATTTTCAAGATGTTACCTAAATTCTTCTGGTTTTTCAAAACTAAAACTTAAAGAAGTGTTGAGATGAAGATTAAAAGCATCTTGATATTCAAAAGATAAGATAAAAAGTTGGAAAAGATTAGTATATTTTCTAACTAGAGTTAAAGTGATTGTTCTAGAATCTCCAATAACTTGTTAGTATTGACAACTAAAAATAATATCTCTAATACAAAGCAAAGTATAACTCAGTTTGGATATAAAGTAATAAAGGTAGTAAAGTTGTTCTGAGTTTGGAAAGAATAATGTTAAGCTACAAAGTTGGTTTAGTACCAAGTTCAAAATCATCCAAAATCTGAGCAAGGGCTAGTATATCAAAAAAAGTAATACTAAAAACAAGATAAATCTAGATGCTATGCTTGAAATACATCTATTGCAAAAGGAGATTCAGTTAAGTATGCTTGTTAATAGCTTTGAATATTTTTATTATGAAGTTTAGCAATGGTGTAAACTATAAAAGAAAAGGTGTATATATAGCTGAAACTTTACAAAGATAACTAATACTTGTTTGAGTCTCTCGCTGAGATAACTAATACTTGTCTAAGTTTTTTGTTAAGATAACTAATACTTGTCTAGGTTTCTTGCTAAAATAACTAATACTTATTCAGGTCTTTTGCTAAGATAACTTTTTTAATATGTTTAAAAATGTCTTGTTTGAAATGATTTGTTTTTTTAAAAAATTTAATCTTTTTGTTAAAAGGCACCAAATGTTATAGGTAAAAGCCTTCTTAATTTTTATACTATAACAATAACATGGCATAAGAAATCTCTTATGAATATATGCAGTGTTCAAGAAGAAAGTATAGCTTCTGTTAGATGTTATCAAGAAACTATATCCTTCTCTGAAGCAGTTTAAATAAGATAATGCAATACTAATAATTTTACTTTATTTTACTAAGAGAAGATAAATCTTGCCTGTAAGAATTACTCTAAAGAGGGAGTATCAATACAGTTTATAGTTAAAAGCTATTTATTAAAGTAATAACAAGAAGGCTATTCTTAGGTTTCTGTTTCTAAAGAATTCCAAGATGTGTTTACAATATTAAAGAAAAATATGTATTTGTTGCTTAATCGTACTTGAAAAATTTAGCAGAGTTTATATATTTGTAAGCTAAATGACTAAGCAGCCAAGTGACTAAGTGATTAAGCAACTAAGCAACTAAGTATTAAGTAACTAAGTGACTAAACATTAAGCAACTAGAAGGTTCTAGCAACTAATGACTAATGATTACTTAGCAACTAATTACTAAGCAACTAAGTGACTAAGCAACTAGATGACTAAGCAACTAAGTAACTAAGCAATTAAGTAACTAAGTGATTACTAATCGACTAAAAAGTTTTAGCAACTACTAGTAATAATAATAATACAATAATGAAATAACTAATATTAAATAATAATAATAGAGTGTAGCAACCTAGTAAAGTAGTCAGGTTGTCAACCTCCAAGTGGCAGGTTCAGAGTTCAAATCCTAGTATCAACAGAAAATTTGAAAATCTTTTCTGTATTATGGTTAACTGTCTCTTACAATTAGTTAAGATAAAATATCTGTTACCTATGTTGCACCAGTATGACTGGCAGGTTATATAGCATTTGTGTAACAGTTACATAATATTGTCCTTTGGGACAAGGTCTGTAGTTACACAAAAGAATGCAAACTGATATCAGGCAGTGCAAACTTACAATAAGTTCTTATAATTATATAAATTATAGAAATCAAATAAAGTAAGATGGAAGCCTACTTGGAAGACCCAAGTAGAGAGGTAATTTGAACTTTTAATGATGCTACTGTAAAGACTAGACCTATAAAATGAAGCTAAAATTTGTAAAACTAGGCAAAAAGCTGGCCTTTGAAAAGGAACCTAATAACGCTAAGACCAGAAGGGTGCAAACCAGTAGCGGCAGCAGGGACCTGGCTTGAGATACGTGCTACTAGTACCT
>CAJVQA010010595.1:0-11281 GCA_910591915.1 Cetraspora pellucida | reverse complement strand
TTTTGAGTTATTAAATTTGATAATAGCATTATCTTCTGCTATTTTCGTTTCTGTGATACTGATAATGTTTAAGGAATGAGTAATACAGTAATCTTCTCAGACTTGCTATTTGAGATTTTCATTGTATCCTCGGATGTTGTAGGTGCAGATTGTGAGGTTTAGAGGTAAGGTATTAGGGTTTCTAAGTTGTGTTAAATTACTAGGGATAGGAGCTAAAGGTGCTAGTATAAAGAAGACTGGTGTTGATATGTTTGATTTTAACTGAATATTTGGATAATATCAGATAGCTTGGATTGGTAAAATAAAGTAATTAGATAATGGTTTAGCTTCTGATGGAAGGTAAACATGAGCTTTACTATGATCATTTTTAATAGAAATAGTTAATGTATAGCCACAGACATTTTCAGATAAATAGCCAAAACTGTGAATATGTTGTAAGAAAAAAATAATAGTTTGAGGATAAGAAAGCAGTGATAGATGGTTGTAGAATAGGAATTTGTTATAGCAGGTATTATATTGGATGTTGTCATAGTGGTGTTTAGCTATAGTAGTTTCATCATGACCTTCTAAAATGGTTTCTACTAGTTGAAAGTAAGAGTATTTTATATTATTTTCCTTTATAATTAAATTCAGATTTGGTAAGTTGTTATTTATTAGAGAGAATTTAGAAGAAATGTGTATGGATAGATAATAGGTATAGGTTGATAGTTGTAGGAAAAAGTATTTAGATGAAGGTTGAGATTTGTGTAGTAAGTGTATATAGTATTCACTATAATCAATTTTAATTGATATTGTAAGTGCATAGTTGAAATTATTTAATTGTATATAATTGTAATAATGAATGTGTTTTAAAAAAGAGCTAAGTGTTTGGAGATGTGGAAGTAGAGATAAATTCAACCTAGCTAACTACACATTATAGCATAAGTCTGGATTATATAGTGTATTGTAAGATGAGTCTTGGAGTTTTTCCTTGATATGGAATGATGAAATGGAGTTTAAAGAAGTAAAGGGTTCTTCTGTAGATTCGCTCACCATATGCTCGGCTTGCACAGCTGCGCAGAATACCATAGCCTGTTCTGTACATTGGGTCTGGCCATTATTAACCTGGTCCTCCGCATATTTTTAATAAAAATTTATTAAATATACTTACTCATATTTATTAGTAAATTATAATGCAATATTAGATGAACATCAGGCATATCTATATCTATTTTAAAAGCTAATGTTGTAATTATTAAATATGTTTAATCTGTAGTTCATCTTTTTATTACATTATTCTTTTTACTATCTAGCAATTGACTGTTATATACATCATTATTTTTTCTATCTTTTGATCTAATATCTCAAATACTTTAAGACAGTTTTTGATACAAGTATAATAGATTATTATATAATCAGTTTCTTCTATACCATTAATCAAACTTACTATTTGGTCTATTTAAACATTCTTATTGTCTTTTTGACTTTAAATTAAGAAACATAGCTTAGGATGTGATAAATCATTTTTTTTTACAACTTTAAAGTTGTCTTCATTAATATTTAAATTATTCTAAAAAGCTATTGCATCATCATAAAATAAAGTTGCAATAAAAACCATAATTCAAATATTAGAAAAATATTATTTCAACCTTCCTAAATTTTTTTATTCATTTCTATTAAAAAAATTTTTAGCAGACAATTTGTTAATAATTTTAACTGTTTATTCATATTTATTTTTTTCTTATCTAAAGTGATGAAAATCAAAAACACAATGGGCTTCATTAATTACAAATTGCAGTTTTGTCATTATGTAGACAATTATATAATTTCATAAGTAACTGTTTAAGTAATAGCTTCTTAGGAATGACATAAAGTAAACAGATGAATTTAAGAACTATTTTTTTAAAAATCTTTGTTTTATACTCGATTGTCTCTTGAGAAGATGCTAGCAAGTAATTATACAGAATTTTTAACTTGATTAAATCATTTTAAATGAAAATTTGATTAGATATATAATTGTTATTTATTGAATTTTTAATTAGATTTATATATATACTACTTGGCTTTGAATTAAAGATTTCAAAAATGAAATAACTATTGTTAAGACATCAAAGAAAATAGCAGAAGTCACATAGCAAAAAGATTTTCTGACACTAGTTTTCATAATTATAAGCATACTTTTTTTATCTTCCATATAATATTTTATTGTATTTACTTGTTCTGATTTTGAAAATTTAAATTTAAAAATGTTTTCTGCAATTATTTTAACACACTAAACTAAACCTTAAGATTGGTTTATCTCACTTTGTTGCATTTTATTTTTTATTTTATCTACTAATATTTCATTTTCTATTACATCTTGTTGCATTTTATTTTTTATTTTATCTACTAATATTTTATTTTTTATTACATCTTGTTGTATTTCATTTTCTATTTTATCATCTTGTAACATTTCAAAATCTATTTCATCATACAATATTTCATTATTTCTTCCATCTTATAACATTTTGTTGCCTATTTCATTTCATATTTCATTCAAAATTAAAAATCTCTTGTTCTAACTAAATAATTGATATGTATAGTACAAAGTGTATATATCCTTAAAGCATTTTTTAAAAATATGGCATTTAATACATTTTATAGTTACATCAAAGTTCATAATTAATAGAGTAAAGGATAGATAAAACTCATTATTGAATAGCTGTTCTTACATTTTCTCTTTATATAATACTAGTTTCTGTATATTAAATTAATACTAATAAGCAAACATTAGATTTTTAGAACTATATAGTGTTAAGTTATTAAATATCTTGTCAAAATCAAATTCTACCAATTTCTTATATTCATTGGCATATTTATCAGACCTAGCTTGGTTATGCTTATGAATTTTTTCTATATTTAATTTTTGTTAAGCAGAATGGCTGCTTTTTATTATGCTAATATTATATATATCTTCTAATTCAAAAAGTTTTTTACAGTATATTTTTCAGATTTCAAAAAGTAAGCAAGTATACCTTTTATTATAATGTAAAACTGCCAATGCATACCTGGCAGCATATGACTTCCAGTAGTTAATTTTTTTATTTAGATATACTAATTTAACTTTATTGAATGCCTTATTTTAAGATATTCTATTTAGTGTTACAATTTTTTAACCTTTAGGCAAGTGAAAATTCAACTTAAGAAAATTTTTAAACATATCAATTCAGCTTTTAGATGAATAACAAAGAGTAGACTCTTGCAAAATTATTGTTGAATCATCTTTGATTCAACATACATCTGATTAACAGTATAAATAATTATTTTACAGGTAATTAATAAGACTATTTATTTGCATTGTATATGTTTTATCTTCTGATAGTGCATTTTGATTTTTGGTTTTTCACATTGCTGCAAAAAAAATGCATCCATAGTACTAATGCATTATATAATTTTTAAAAACTTAAAACTGTATATTTTTGTCATCTAATAATAATAATAATTTAGATATATTTATTATTAATACTTTTACAAAAAATATTTTTTTCTTATATTTATAACATAAAATATTTCTAATATTTTTGGTTAGATGTTTTAGATCAACAAAAATATTTTTTATAATAAGAACTTTTGTAAATGTCTTATTTATAAAGATCTGTATATACACTCTCTCAAACATACAAGTTTTAGAATAGAATAACTCTTTTTATTAAAAATAAGAAAAAATAACAAGACAAAACTAGCTAAAGCAATTATTAAAACAAGGGCTCTTGCTCTTGTTTCAAGAAAAAGGTCCTTTGCAGAATGTCAATATACAAAAAGCATAACAACAACAAAAAAATAGCATCAACAAATAGTAGAAAAAAAGTAAAGAAAAATAAAAAAAACATATCAAGTTCTTTAAGTTCAATGACTATTGAAAAAGAGGCTATTAGACATAAGCAAAAAGAAAAGCAAGCACTAAAAGAAACCTTTAATGAAAATTTAGCAAGCTGAAACAAACAAGTAGAACTGAAAATAGAGAAAATGAAAGCCATTTAAGACCATAAAGTAAACAAAACTAACATTTTTGTAGACACCATAAATATAACAACAAACAACATGTTCAAGAAACTGATAATATTAGACAACACAAAGGAAATTGAAGACACAACAGAACAGAAACTAAATGCACCAAAAAATGCACAAAGTGATAGTTCACTAAATAAGATACAAAAAACTAACCCCTATACTAATCCACATGAAAATAGTGACAAACCAAAAGGCTTAAAAGAAATACTAACTAAACAGTAGTCTAGTTTCTTTCTAAAACTAAAAAGAAAACAGTCTATCTATTCTTTCTTCAGGACCAGAAGCCAAATTAGGTCAAAAAATGAAAATGCCTTAATGATTAATATTTAAGGCATGCACAGCTTCTTTAATAAAATTATAGCCTTATTATTCAAGAATCTCAAAAAGTACATCATAGTAGCAAAACAATACTTTACAAAAAGAACATGTATATATATAGAAATTGTATTTGAAAACAAAGAAAAATTAAAATATCATGTGCTCAAGAGAATTAATATTTTTGGCAAAACCTATTTTGGCTTTATTTCTACAGATTTAAAAAAATTTTTCTTTCTAGTTAAGATCAAAAATGTTTCACTAGAAAACAAAGAAGCTTTATCTGATGCTATAAAAGAAGCCTTTAAGTTCATTAGTAGAATTGCCTTAATTAAGTCTTTGTTAATTAAAGAAACACTATATCTTATAGACCAATAGATTATAATCTTTGAAAACTCAGATGATTCTAACTTAGAAAACAAAATTTCTTGCTTCACATATGTGTGAAACAATAAAGTTATAACAAAATAGAAATCAGTACCCAAAATGTGCTACCTTTGTGAAAAAAAAGGTTATATCAAAAAAGAATATCAACAATTTCAGGATTCAGTAAATTTACAAATAGTTACCAAAAATACAAAAAGAATAAACACAACAGAAGATTCTTAGATAACTTTTAAGAGTCAAATAAGACTCTAGAAAACACTAAACAAATTAATAAAGAATCTTCATTACCAAAAAATCTAAAATAACTAGAATTAGATAATGCAAAAGATGATACACATATGGTTTTAAAAGAAACTGATCCTAATCATTAACAGAACCTTCAGCCTCTAGTTCTAACAGAACCAGGTACATTCAACATTAGCTTAGATAAACAAATACAAATAACAACTCAAGAAGATCTCTTACTAGGTATATAAATGCTACCAAGAGATGAACTTGCCATTTATAGCTATAGAACATCACATCTATCTGCAAGTTATATTTTCAAGACAGCATCTTCTTCTGACAAAAATGAAGAAACAGATGGCTTTATCATAGTTACTAACAAGAAAACAAAAAAAAAAACAGAATATCTAAAAAAAATAAGACAAGATCATCTTCTTATAAGAAAACTTATAGAGAAAAAAATTACTTTCAATTTAAAAGATCCAACAACCTCTTATAATTATGCCTCAAAAAGCCAAGTTAAAAATAGCAACACTAAATGTAAAAGGACTTAATAACAAAAGCAAACAACAAAATTCATTAACTCTTTTAAAATCATACAAATTAGACATAATAATGCTTCAGAAAACTAATCTTAATAATGAAAAAACACAAGAATGTTTTAAACAACAATAGATTTACAACTTAATCTGAACTAAAAAAACAGCAATTCTAGCAAAAAAAAATAATATTGAATTCAAAAACATTTAGACAAGCTATGAAGAAAGAATAATAAAATAACTCTTTCATGAAAATCTTAAAATTATAAGTAAAAATAAAAAACAACAAAAGTTCGAATAAATAAAATAATTATATATAGACAAAAGGTAACTACAATACATTACAGAGCATAATATAGTTTAACATAAGTCAAAATAATTTGCAAAAGAGAAGTGACATCAACAACAAACAAAACATCAAAGCAACAGACAACCTTTAAGCCAACCTTTAAATTTATATTCAAGACAGAACAAAAGCTTAAGATGGAAGGCTACAATACCAAAAGCAAAACCAACAACAATAGCAACAACACAAATGAAAAAAAGAACAAAATAGATACAGTACATCTTAGTACAAAGGCAAAAAAACCTCACTCTGACATAGCTTCACCTTACAAAAGAGCAAAAAGTAGTGAAACTGCATACTTCTGACAAAAACAAAGATAACATCACTTCAAAACAATAACAACAAAACAAAACCAGTTCAAACTGGTTTTAATAACAACATAACAGAAATGAAAAATAATAATAACAATCAACATACTGCAAACAACAACAATGGCAACAGCACAATCATGTTAGCAAATATAGATATATCAACAATCCAAAATAATACAATAAATCAAAATGCAAATATAAATGAGTATAACAACCAAGCAGAAACTACTGAAAATCAAAACATGGAAATAGTAGATAGTGACCAAATAGAAATAAAGAGTAATAGACAGCAACAAGACAGTAATACAACAGCAGGACAAGCATTATTATAAGTAACATACAGCCAAATAGCACAAAAAAATATAGTATACAGAAGCAACACACAAAGTACAAAACAAAATGACTTCACAAAAGAATAGATAGATACAAGAGATAAACAAAAAATTAGAAGAAGAGGTACACAAAGCATTTGACAAAACTATATAGAACTATGACAAAATAGTAAAACCACTAAAAAGTAAAAAAGGAATTCAAGACTTCATCAAATACAAAATGCAAACTAAGCCAACAAACCAGGCACTACATCCAGCAATTGAAGCTAAGTTTAGACATAAAGATGCCATATTTTTTCTTACTTTTACTAGAGTAAAAAAATCAATAGCACAACATTAAAAAGCCTATGAAAACTTGTTTCAAGAAGCACTAAAGAAATATAAACTAACTAACAAAATAACTATTACTGATAGGAAAACAAGAGATTTAATTCATCAAAAGCTATGACAAAAAATAATAATCAATTACCTAACCAATACAAAGTACTATAAGATGTTAACAAAACAAATATTCTATTTTATCAAATATTACAAAAGATTTACCAAAGATAGAACTATAGAAAACAACTCAGGTCTATATAAGATTATACAAAAAGTAACAACTGCTCATTTACAGCAATTACTAACAGATTCTAACTAAATTCTAACAAATATCATTCAAATACTCCTCTTCAACTTATCCATAAGATACAGAGAATATATCAAAGTGGTTATTGCAGCTTTACACATTTTGACAAACTACTAGACACCTACTTTACATTACTAGAACTACTGTTTGACTCAGTAAAGAATTTAAATTCTGAAATCAAACATCTCTTTTCAATTACAGAGAAAAGCCAATTAAGAGAACTTGCAGACATAACAAGACAACTAAGAAATTACTACTCTTTTGATAGAATTCCAAGTAACTATTTCAACCTACCACCTCTAAAAAAACTATTACCAGCAGCTTACCAAGATTTAGAGCCTATGTACAAACTCTACTTTCCTATAGACCTACAAGACTCAGACACAGATATTAAAGAAGCAATCCAATTATTACAAGAAGATTATTTTTTTGAAAGATTACCCAATGACTACTTTCTAGCAAAGCCACACTTACCTAAAAAAACTAACAAAATTAAAACAACTGATAGCTTTATATATCCAATAACTGAAAAACTACAAGCAAAAAAGTTTATTCAATAAATTAGACTATGGTACAAGTTTTCACTTTCTCTACTACCACATATCATGACAGTAAACCCTACAGACAAACCTGACCTACCAAAAGACCTACAACAAATAACAAAATATAATCTAACTCTACCAATAACAACACCTAAAGCACTCATGCAAACAGCAAGATTACTTAGAGAAACCTACTTTTTTTATAAGATTCCAACAACTTGAATTTAAATAGATCAACAAGCAAACCAATCACAATCAAACAAAACAACAGACAATAAACAAAACAAACCCAATATTCCTTAAACTTTAACAGAACTGCAGGAGAAATTAGAAAAAATTACAGATCTGATATACATTAACATACCTATAAATTAACAAGAAGATATTACAAACATCTTGATAACTCTATGTCAATACTTCAATATTGAAACAATACCTGACTATTTACTACAACTACCATCACTCTCAGAACTAAAATGGAACATCTTTATATAAATTAAATAACAATTGATCTAAATATAAACAGTACAATAGAAATATCTAAACAACCTCCAACAAATAACAACTTATTAGATAATATAAAGATCACAATACATAATATACAAGGTGCAAACAACAAACTTAAGATGCAAATATGGCTAGAATACTGCTATAAAAATAATTACAACATAGTCAGCATGACTAAGAAAAGCTTGCTAAATCAACATACACTAGATTTAAGTTACTAAATCCCTATTACAACATATATACATCAAACTGCACTAGCAAAATTGCAAAAAAACAAGAATCAAGCATGGGCATGACAATATCAGTATCCAAATTTTTGCAGCCATATATATACAATATTATAACACTAGAAGGCACAGCAATTGCAATTGATTTCTTCTTTTCACAAAGCCAAAAAACAAGAATTATATCTGTTTACTTGCTATTTAATAACAAAATGCTAAGCAATAACATACAAAAAGAAATTATTAAATGGGTTACATATAGCCATACACATAACTACAGTACTATAGTTCTTGAAGATTTTAATTTTGATAGACAAAAACAAAAGGCTTAACTTATATTACAACTCTTTACAATGATGAAATTCTAAAAAATGAATAGCCTTGTAGATTACTTTGAAATTAACTTATCTATCTGGACAAGAGAACCTTTATATAGCCAAATTGATGATATATAGATATTTAACACATTAATGCCCAATATAGACTAATTTGAAATAATGAATAACAGATAATGATTATAGTATAATTACAACAACATGGCAAACAAACATAAGTATCAAAAAATATAAACCCAAAACAAGACAAAGAACAATCTTTTTATACAACAAAATAACATTAGATAACTGGACAGATTTTAAGAATGACATTAATAAACATATAAAAAAGAAAGAAAATAAACTTGACCAAGAGATTACTACAAAAGAAAAACTAAACAAAAGCTGGAATATTCTAAATCAAGCAATCAAACAAGCAACTAATAACAACATATCTAAAACTAAAACAAGTCCTAAACTACATTATGCATTTTCCAAAAAAGCTATAAAGCTTTATGCTGCTCTAAAAAAAATTAACCAAACAATAATATATTTAAAAAGAAATAACAAAAATACAGTTGCAATATCAACTCAAGAAATTAATAACAATATTGACAAGATTAATAACTATACAGAAATACAATTACCTAAGCTTAATCTTATACAAAACACTAACATACTGCTAGAAGACATCATTAAACTACTAAGGCATCAACAAAAAATAATATACTAGGCTTGAAAAATAGAAAACAATATAGTCTATAAGCAAAAAATTCAAAATAATATAGTAAAGAGATATAACAACTTCTCAACCAATACCATGAAGATGATTAACAGTATACTACAAAGACATACAGATCTAGTCATACTTAATAAAATTATATATACAAACAAAATTATAACAGAACCACAAGCAATCAAAAAAGAAATCAAAAAGCACTTTAAAGAATGGACAAAAAGCAATCTTATAAACAATAGTTACTAGGCAGAATGGCAAGAACAATATTAGCCATATAGAATAATAGACAAGTACTGATACAATACATTACTAAATTCTATAACAACACAAGAACTACAAACCAATCTACAGGAATTACTGAATGACAAGGCAACAGGACTACAACAAATATCAAATAAAATGCTAAAACATATAGATATATACATTTATAATCTTTTACTTAAAATCTTTAATACATGCCTTTTACTTAAAACAATTCACAAAATGTGAAGCAAAGCAATATATATCTAATATTAAAAAAGCAAAAATTTTTAGAAAAGCTTAATGAAAAACATCCAATTACTCTAATTAAGCATACAAGAAAAATCTTTACAAAAATTATAACAAAACAACTAAATACAATATTTATCAAATATCTAATCCTACATCTAAGCAATTATGTTGCAATTCCTAATACCTCTACACAAACACCAATTATAATGATCAATCACATCTTAAAGGATGCTCAAATTCAAAATAAAGAACTATGGCTCTTAAGCCAAGTTATGTCAAAAGCATATGATATAATCTATATTCTCCTACTCAAAAAAGCATTGCAAAGAATACAGATACCAGAAGAAATAACAGAACTAATTACAAACATTTTCACTGATCAATATAACTACATAATAACAAACTTTGGTCTCACAAAACCATATAAAGTAGATGATAGTATAGATCAAGGAGAGATGATAGCACCTTTTTTGTAGTGTATTTACTATGATCCACTACTTATAACTATACATAACAATATAACAGGTTATATACTAAGTACTACATATACAGAAAATAGTAAAACAAGAAATATACAAACAAACTTGTTAGCATTAGCATATATGGATAACACTATATGGATAGCTTAATACCAACAGGAACTACAAGCAATTATAAAGATTGCAAGCTTATTTTTCTCTCTTACAAACATAAAAGTAAACTCTAACAAATCAATATTGGCAGTAACTAATTCAAACAACATAAGCAAAAACATAGTTTATGACAATACAATAATAGAAGCAATACAACTAAAAGAGGTCTTCAGATTCCTAGAATGCTGGTATACCATCTATAAAAATTACAAACCAATCTACAAAATTATAAAAGAAGAAGCTGAACATGCTATAAAAAGAATTAAAAATGCAAACATTACAGAGAAGCAAGCTATATATATTATTAATGCAGTTATCTTAACAAGAATCGCATATAGGGTTCAGAATACTTATTTGCCACTACACTTGTGTAAATCAATTACAAACAACTATACAACAGTAGTAAAACACAAGGCTGATTTAGCATGAACCATATCTAATTCAATACTTTTTTATCATCGCATATATGGTTTGCAAACAGTAATAGACATCCAAACATAGCAGCATATCTCACTTATTTTATTTTATTTTTTTTAAGTTAAAGTCCCTATCTTGGGAGTTGCGATGTTTTTATTCAAGTATATTAGGACATAGCGTGCCACCAAGGGCTCACCTTACATTGGAGGTTACAACTAGCCACATATGCACTTTTGGTGCCTAATTTAAGTAGTCTGCTTACATATTACTATATAAGTTCTACACTAGTTGCCATACCTGCA
>CAJVQA010010594.1:0-11282 GCA_910591915.1 Cetraspora pellucida | reverse complement strand
ATTTTCATTATATATAAAAGTTTTTATAAATTCTACTACAACTGGAATGATGAGAAAAGCAGTGAATACAAAAATGGACTGTGATAAAGGATTGGTTTAACCAAAAATTGAAAGCACCTCTGGCACAGCTGAATAATCTAATTATAGAAGGAAAAAATCTTGAAGATTGGCATATAACTTTCTTGTGCAATGTAAAAGTACCAAATCAGGTTTCTGGTCATACCTATATAGAAGTCTATGACGAACAAGACTGGGATTAACCAACCAATGTGAGATAAGATCTGCAAGGTAATATAGTATTACTGGGGTCAGTGTAACTCTCTGGGGCATAACCAGAATTGTCTTGCAGGTATTATCGAATAAGCTAAGAGCTTGCAATATATGGTAGTATAGTATTACTAGGGTCAGAGAAACTTGCTAGATATAACCAGAATTGTTCTGTTTGTAAGCACAACAAGTCTCAGTCCCTACTATAGAAGGGAGCACCATGTTGGAAGTTAAATGTAGCATCGAGTTACTGTATGATGTTAAGACCTAGGGCATCTGCAAGAACAGTAGTAGCAGACCTGGCTTGAGATACGAATTGGTCAAAAGATCAATAGCAGTAGCAGATCTGGCTTGAGATATGGGTTCTTTGCAGATCCTGAACTATTGTCAGAACACCTTAGGGGAATTAATAACAAGCATACCAAAGATGAAAAGATTATAAAGATCAAACATACCTGAATAGGACCAATTTGGAAGTAGTACAGTGACAAAAAGATGAGAAATATAAAGAACAAGGTAATACTAGATTTAGTTAGATTAAGAGGCAGAAGAAACAAAATCAAATAAAACATATGAGTAAGACATATAGGTATGATTTACAAAAAACAGTACTCCTGATATTTGGAATACCACATTAAGTTTGGTAGGTATTCCTGTCTGTGTAGTGGTTTAATGGTATGCTCTAACTGCAAGTAGTTGTTAAGATAACTGTATGCAGGCATGCGGCAGATATGCACTTAGGTGCCATATATGTAACCAGATAAAGTCAGTAGTGTAAAATTAAATATATATAATACTAGTAATAATTGATCCTAAAAATGTAACTGTAAATTTGTACTATAACAAAATTAAAGCTAATATACCAACTGGCATTGTTATCAAAGTTCAAAAAAAAAAAATAAAATAAAAAATAAGTAATGATTTGTATAAATTTTATTAAATTTTCTTAAACTTTGAATATAGTTTTTTCAATAACTAATAATTCAAATTAGTTAAAATTTTTATTGTAGGATGTGGCAACTTAGTGAAGTGGATAAGTTGTCATACCCCAAGTGATAGGTTGTGAGTTCAAAATCTACCAACAGTGAAATTTGGATAATCACCTATGTAATATATAGACAGTATTACAGTGATGGCATTTTGTCGATCAGTTGAGATAGGATACCTGTAACTATGATCGCACCAGCATGACTGACAGGTCTGAAGCATCTGTGTAACCTGTTACACAGAGGAATGCAAACCGGTACCAGGCAGTACAAACCTAAAATAAGTCTTTAGGCTGTGTAAATCTGTAGAATTGAGAAGCCAAAGCCCACTTGAAAATTCCAAGCAAAAAGGTAACACAAATCTTTAATGGTACTACTGTAAAGGCTAGACCTAGGAAATGGATACCAATGTGAAAGATTCGAGTAGGCAAGAACCTTGAGTAAAAGGTACCACCAATCAGGCCACTGGATTTCGGACTGGAGAAAAAGGATATTGGGTCAGCCTCAATATACCAAGGACAGGTCACAGTTCTTCTAGGCTATCTGGATTGGGAGTTTGAGTTCAAAGCAGAGGTATACTAAAAGTACTAGAGATATGCTGTGAAGTCAGTACTAGGATTTGGGTGAACTCTGCAAGAGTAGCCTGTGTTAGTATTCTAAAAGTAGGTAGATAGTTAACAACAGGGGGCCCTCTGTGTCTTACTGGCAGGTGACATACTCTGAAATGTGTAATGGCCTAGAAACCAGTACAAAAAGAGTAGATATTATACTGCTCAGACGGTATACTAGTTAGGTATATACAGGAGGTTAGTTGAAAATTTCAATATGACAAGGCAGATGATTAGAGGGTTTAAATGGATAATCTTCTAGTAGGTTATAGGTATGGCATCTAGTGTAAAACCTTAAGGCAGACTACTTAAATAGGCAACCAAAAGTTGCATGTGTAACTAGCTGTACTCTCATTTCTGTAAAAATAGTTGTAATAGCTAATCTGATATAAAGTCAATAAAGTATCACCACAAGTATGGTCTTTAAAAAAAAAAATTTTTATTGTAAATAGTATATACATTCAATTATATTATAATAAAGTTTTAACTAATTTAAATTGATAGTTCTTAAAAAATTACTTATAAACAATAATTAATTTTTTTAAAAAATTAACTATTATTTACAAGCAATTTTTTAAGAAATATTAATTTAAATTAGTTAAAACTTTAGTATAATATAGTTAAATATATATACTATTTATAATAAAAATTTTAATTAATTTGAATTACTAGTTATCAAGAAAACTAAATTCAAAGTTTAAGAATATTTAACAAAATTTATACAAATTGTTACTTATTAATAGTAATTATAATCATTTATAATTGTTATATATTAATAATTGTTTTTTTTTAAATATTAAAGTAAGTACATGTAATCCAGAATTTTATTGGTAGTATTAGTTAGCTAGCATTTATTAATGTAATAGCAAAAATGATCATAAAAAGAGTGTACAACTAGCCATTTATACAACTTTAGTTATTGTCTAATGTAAGTAGTCCACCTGAAGGTTTTATACTAGTTGCTATATCTAGAACTCATCTGTAGGTCCTTTATTTGAACACTCTGATTTTGTATTTATCACACCTTATCAACAACTCTGATAAATCAGTAAAGATATGCTATGGTTATTATGTTATATTTAATTTTGTACTAAACCTACTAGTATATTCTATATTTTATACTTACAGCTTATCTGATATTGCTTTGGCCTAAACTATCATTTGCAGCTAGGCCTAATCATTAAACTACTATACCTTTGTAAAGTTTATCCAAAATCCTGATAATCATCTTTCTGATATCTTCTTCATTATCTCTTACTAACTACTATTTAGAATTAACAGAACTCCTTAAACTTTTAATTCAGATAGCCTAATATAGTATACCTTAGTATCTTTTTCTTCTAGTGATTCTGGCAACCTGGTTGGTCATATGCTTTTCTATACATCTTATCATTTAGTTTATCTGACTATTTCTTTGAAGGTGTTTTATAAACTTTTATTAGTCTAATAACACTATTAAAAGTTTTGTAATACCTTCTTATTTGAAATTTTTAAGTGAATTTTCAATTCTTTAGTTCTTTTGCTTTCTGTGTCTGATGGTCTTATTATAGGTTTGCACTGAAGTTTTATGCAATACCAGTTATACATTCCTCTATATAGATGTAACATTACATTTTGCATAAATGTCCCAAGCTTCTATTTGTGATGATGCAACTGAAGGTTACAGATACACTAATCAAACTAATTAACAGAGACAGTTACTATAACACAAACTTATTTTTTAAAATTTATTATTTATGAAATTTGAACTCTAAATCTGTCACTTGGGAGTTGACAATCTGATTACTTCACTAGATCATTACATCCTTTATATTGATAATCATTATATATCACTAGTAATATATATTGATATATAACAATTAATTAATATATATTGATTATTTTTAATTAATATATATCAATTTAATACTATATATTAATATATATCTGCTTAAAAATTTTACTAATAATATTAAAAATAGAGAGAAGACACACTAGCAAGTAATATAGTAAATATAAAAAAAAAAGATATAAAAAAAGATAGATTTACTAAAATTCAAATGTTTCTGATACTAATACTAGTTTAGTAAATACAGTCTGATATTTTACATAATTTGAAAATTAGATCTAGAATATTCTAAATTATATCTTGAAATCTAATTAGTAGACAATCATCCTTATTGATGCAAACTTGTAAACTTCATGACATCAAAAAAAATTTTGCTTATTTTTTTAAAAAAACTAATTGTCAAAATATATTTTTCAAAAACCTGTAGTTTAAAAATCTATAAGAATTTATAAAAATTTATAATATGGTTTTTTTTTATTCTTGCTTAAAATATATATATATTCATATATAAACATAGTAATTTCAAGAACAAAAGCCAAAGATTTATTTTGTTTATTTAACTTTCTTGCTAAAAATTATTTAAGAAGTGAGTTGGCAATATATGAAACTCCTGAAAAGCAAAGGTGGCAACATGCAAATGCCTTCATGATTAAGAATAAAGCCAAAAGTTTGGTTAAGTATCTTTCAAAATTATCACTATTACTTAGTTTTTAAACAATTATTTTATATATTAAAAACATTATAACAATATAATTATTAAAAATTTTTTTCTTAAGCAAATAGAAAAAGTTGGTAATTCTGTTTTTTATATTCTAATAAAAAAAACTAAAAAAAAAGTTTTGTCTGATAATAAAATAAATTTTTGTAATTTTGGAATTCAAGTATTATTATTTGAACATTCTTGTGATTTTGAAATCTAAGTTTCATTACCAAATCCTGAATATGAAAGTCTTATTAAAAAAATTAATGAATTAGAATATTTAAATTAACAATTACTACTTGAGAATAATTTGTTAAAAAAAATTAAATAATAAATATAATAACCAACAAGAGCATATTAAAGCCAATATAGAAATTGCCAAATAAGAATGAATTTCCTTGTATAATGATATCATTAAATTAATAAAGAACTATAAGTGCTTTTGTTTAGATAGTTTTTTAAATTATTTCTTATCTTAATAACTTATAATGTGTAATCCAGTTGTAGTAGAATTTATAAAAACTTTTATATATAATGAAAATAAAGATTATTATAAAGAAAAAAACTTTTTAAATATGTTATAGCAATAGATAATATATACAAAATAAGATATTTAAAATATATGTCTTCAATTAATTTAGCACTATTAGCAATAAAATACTCTATAGCAAGGTTTAAAATGATAATTAATATTGATAGCTATATTATAAATACTAGTAGTTTTAACAAATTTATTAATTGGCAAAAAACTTTAGTAGATAATTCAGAACCATTTCCAAATAGTTTGGTATTTATGGCATTTGATAATAAACAAAAAGACCAAAAAAATTATTTAGATTATAAATATAATAAAATAATTTTTTATGCAGTCACTAGTTTTGTTTTATTTAACTTTATTCTGCTAATCAAATACAAAATTTTAAAAACTCTTGGCTACATCAAAATCTTAATATATTTCAAATCAAAAAATTATTTGGCCTTATTTCAAAAATACAAGCATTGTTTGATCATTAGCTTTATGATTATTTTTCATCTATTATAACTAAATTATGTACAAAAAAAAATAAAGAAATAAATATTATTGATAATTTAATAACTAATCAAAGTGCTAAAACAAAAAATCAAAAACAATGCTATGATTGTAGCAAAAAAAACATTGAAAACCCTAAGTATAAATATTTTCAATGTTATGCAAAACTTCCTATACTTGCTAAAACCTAACAAGAAAAAGAGCAAACCATATTTGATAAGAAAAAGAAAGATTCAATTAAGCAATTAACTTTTAGACTCTACTAATCTAAAGAAAGTAATTAGATAAATCAGATAAATCTACAAGTTTGATAAGTATAATACAAAATTTGAAATCTCAAAACAGTATTAAAATACCCAATATTCTTGTGCCTGATCTTTTACCAATTAATCCAAATTTTGTTAATAATGTTTGCAAAACTTTTGATCATATTTAAAATATTAGTAGAGTTAATAATGATAATTGAAGATAGATTGTAGTAGTTTGTGATAGACTTCTTTACCATTATGCACAAAAATTTAAATCCAAATATCCAATAATTATTTTGTTGCTTAGTCTACTTCATGAAGAAATGAATATGTTAAAAGCTTTTGTGAAATTGAATTAGTTATAAAAAAAAAAAAAACTATATTAGTAACAACATAGTAAAAAATTTACCATCCTACTTAATAATTAATTATTAAATTACTGATTAATATAACTAATTTCATTATATTACAGAAACATTACCTTATAAGATTTTGCACAATACTAAGAATATAGACCAAAAATTAGTTATATTATTTTAAAAAAGTGCTAATCATCATAAAATATAGAATTTGGTATATAATATTTACTAGCATGCAATAACAATAGAATTGGTTTGGCTATATATTGCTTCAGTCTTTAATTCATCTGTTAACAGTTTTCTTAATTAAGCTAAAAATCAAAAAAATAAACTATATAAATTAAAATATGAACAGATATTTAATAATAAATATTTAAATTTAAATTTCAATTACTAATATTAGATTGTCTAAATTTTTTAGTACCTATAAGCAATTATAAACTTTTGTACTGATGTTAGATATAATTAGCCTTTGCTTAAATCAGCAGCATTTAAAATGTTTGCTCTTATCTGATCTGCAAGATGGTATCCTATTTATTAAGCAATTAAAATAACTGATAAAGAGCAATTAATGCATCTTCATCTTGAGATTCATCAAATTATCAAATGTAATTCTGTTATGACATAATCAGGAAGTTCAAATCAATATTAGGGATTAGATACTATACTTAAAAAGGTAAATAAAACATTAAAAACACTAATCCTACTTATACTAGCTCAAAAGTATTAGAAAATGGCTTCAAGAAATTATACAAAATTTATAAAGCTAAGAATAAATATAATAAATATAAAATAAACAATATATTATTATTATTTAATATATTTAATATTTTTTTTTCTAATAAATATTATCTTAATAGCTACAAAAAAAATTATTCACTACAATAGAATATGCAGATTCTAAAAGTTTAGATTCACAAAGCCATTTAGACTACAAAAAAAAATCACAAAAGTTTCAAATTTATTTAAGAAAAATGGAGTTTCTAAATTCAAATCTAAATAATAGCTTTAATAGTTTAGATAGAAATAAAAAATTAAGTATACAAATAAAATTCTTTAACAAAGAATAATGATCCTAGTATAGTAGTTAAGTTGTTATCCTCTAAGTGGCAGGTCTAAAGTTCAAATTCTACTTACAATAAAATTTGAAAATTATATTTGCATTATAATAACTGTCTTCTGTTGATTAGTTGGCCTCATGTGGCTGTAACCTAAGTACACCAAGTCAATTCTATTAACATTAAGAGCTTAGAACATCTATATAAAATATAACATTATATATACATAAAGAAATACATAACTGGTATTGCATAAAACTTCAGATCTAGAGAACTAAAGAATAAAGATAATAGAAACCTACTTGAAAATTCTTAAGTAAAGAGGTAGTATAAACTTTTAACAATACCATTAGACTAATTGAAGCTATAAAACACCTATATAGAAATTAAAAGTTAAACTGAACATCAAATATATATAGAAGAGTATATAACCAACCAAGCTGCTAAATTTGTCAAAAAAAAAGAATACAAAAGTATACTATACTGCACTATTTAAATTAGTAGTTTGAGAGAGACTGCCAGTTCTGAGTTGTAGTTAGTAAGAGATAATGAAAAAGATGCTAAAAAGATAGGTACTGAGGTTCTAGTAAACTTTACAAAAATAAAAATAGTATAATGTAGCAGTTAAACAGATAACTTTTGTAATTGCAAATGTTAAGTAACTATAGCATATTGCATAAAACTATAAAACATAGGTTCTAGTAAGTTTTCTGTTGAGAATAAAGTAATCCTAAGAATACTGAACAGCATCAGAAACTTGAATAGATGTAGCCTTAAAGATGTTTTTATAATACAAGAAGAATTGTATATGCAGAGGATTTAAATAAACAAGACCTCTAATTAGCTTGCAGGTATAGTATCTAGTATAGAACTTATATAGTAATGTATAAGCAGACTACTTAAATTAGATACCAAAAGTGCATATGTAGTTAGTTGTAATCTTCAATATAAGGTAGCCTTTAATAGCATATTGTGTCCTATATACTTAAATAAAAATGTTATATTTTGAAGATAAAGACTTTAATATTAAAAAAAAAAATTTCTTTAGCAATAAAGTCCAAGCTCAACATATAAAATATTGTTATAAAAGAGAATGGTGATTCTAGTGTAGTAGTTGGATTGTCATCCTCTAAGTAGCAGGTCTAAGGTTCAAATCCCACCTACAATAAAATTTGGAAATTATACTTGCATTATGGTAACTGTCTTCTGTTGATTGGTTGTCCTTATGTGGCTATTACTCAGGTATACCAAGTCAGGTCCTCTTGACATTAGGAGCTCAGGCATCTATGTGAAGTGTAACATTATACATACATAGAGTGATGTTTATCAGTGTTGCATAAGACTTCAGTGCAAACCCATGATAAGACCACCGGGTGTAGAAGACTAAGGAACTGAGGTAACAGAAACCTACTTGGAAATTTCTGAGTAAAGAAGTAACATAAACTTTTAACAGTATCATCAGACCAGTTAAAGCCTATGAAACATCTTAATAGAAACCAAAGATTAAAACTGAATAACAAATATGTGTAAAGGAGCATATAACCAACCAGGCTGCTAGGTTCATTAGAGAAAAAAAATACAGAAATATACTATATCAGGCCATCTGGATTGGTAGTTTGAAATGAGACTGACAGTTCTGAGTTGCAGCTAGTAGGAGATAATGGAGAAGATGCTGAAAAGATGAGTACTGAGGTTCTAGTAAACTTTACAAGGGTAGAAATAGTATAACGTAGTGGTTAAACAGGTAACCCTTATAACTACAAGTGTTAGGTAACTATAGCATATTGTATAAAACTAGGTCTATATGTGTAGAACATAAAGACTCTAGTAAGTTTTCTATCGAAAATAAAGTAGTTCTAAGGGTAATGATAAGTATTGGGAACTTGGATGGGCAGTGCCTTGAGATGTTCCTATAATACAAGAAGGACTGCATATGCAGAAGGTTTAAATAAGCAAGACCCCTAGTTGGCTTGCAGATATGGCAACTAGTGTAGAACTTATATAGTAATATATAAGTGAACTACTTAAATTAGGCACCAAAAGTGCATGTGTAACTAGTTGTAATCTTCAATGTAAGGTGAGCCTCTGGTGGCATGCTATGTTCTAATATACTTGAATAAAAACATCATATCTCTAAGATAGGGACTTTAACTATAAAAAATATATATATATATATTGCTATTGTTACAAAGTAGATTTTTAGCATAGCATAGTATATTATATTATTAGTAGTTATTATATATTTATTATTGTATTTTATATTATATTTATTATTAGCATAGTTATATTATAGTATATAGTAGTTAGAAAATAGAATCTTAATTGGTTGTTAGAAGTGTAATACAGACATATGATATTGGGTAACATCTATGATATCATTATTGTCTTACAAAACCCCAAGTACCTCTACACAAGTTTCATGTATTCTAGTACAATTTACTGTGCCAAATAACACAGTACAACAATTCTCAAGTATCCCTTCTACAATTCTCAAGTATCCCAACACAATTCCCAAGTATCCCAACACAATCCCCAGATGTCCCTACACAATCCCAAGTGTCCCTGCACAAACCCAAGTACCTTAATACATGTCCCAAATGTTTCAAGTACAAATGACAAATACACATAAACATTGTTTCAACTATTCCTATACAAACTCTACTTGTCTCTGCACAATCTCTACTACCCAAATACAGTATCAAGAAATGTTACTCAAATCTCTACTACCTCCACTAGGTAAAAAGATATATAAAGGATACCTTTTCCCCTTTCTTGCCAATTCTAAGTTCCTATACTTCAACCCAGACATAATGACCTTTTGATTATAAAGTGTGATATTCCTCCTCTAGGATAATTCCTACAGACAAGGTTATCACCATGTGTGTTGTTAATAAAAAGTTAATCTATATACTGTTATTAACTCAAACTATTTGTCTACTGCTATGTAGTAAAGTAAACTACTACACCTCCACCCTGTATATATTTGTAATAGTCAATCACTGTACTGGGTGACCTTGTTACTTGGTTGTATTGTACCAAGAAGACTGCAATTCTGTAACATTTTGGTGCCTTCTGGTAGAAATATAAAAATTTTTGAACGAATCTAACAAATCTTCTCTGATGGAAAAATGAAAAATTACTTGACCATCATTTTTTTTAAATATCTCTATAAATTTTTATCTTATCTTCGAAATCTCATCTTCTTTATATTCTTAAACATTTTCTTTATATTTTGATATATAGGTTACTTAGTAACAAAATGCTTCCCTGATCTTTTATAAATTGTTAAAGTTTTAACTTCCTTCTTGTCACAAATAATTTCTTTAAAAATTTTCTTTTTCTAAATATTAATATACAAACTTTGAATCTTAATATTTCACCATCCGCTTGTTCGTTTTGGATGAACTCACCTCCTTTAGATTCATAAAAAGTCTTTTTATATTTTTCATCTAAGTATTAAGACCTATTAACTTAGTACCAACATCTTGAAAAGGAGAAAAAGAAGAAAAAAAGAAATTTTACAATAATGATTTTGAATACATTTTGTTCTTCTTTAATATCTCGATGAGTTTTGATCCTACAGAAATATAACACATATCAGCATATTTATAGAAGAATACTCTACAAATTTTATTATACTATATAATAATACGAAAATGCTTCTCTAACTTGTAAATCATTTCCAAAGTAGTGATGACATTTTCCTACGTCTATAGAATCCTTCTTGAAGATAACAAAAAAAGAAAAATAAGAGATTTAGGATTTCTTTAAATTACTATAGAACATTAACCACTGAACCAAATTTAATATTTCAATTACCATTAGAATCGTAGAAGTCTGCTCTACAACTTTAATTAAGAACCCAAGATATAGTTACTTAATACCAACATCATATTCGGGTTACTTTTATAAAAAATATATTCTTAAAATGATTTTCTTTTAATGTATTATAGAGACGAAAATTTTTAAAAAATTTTTCCAGATCTCAAGATATTATATGATCTTTAAATATCTCATTTCTTTTTGATTCTATATTGGTTAGAGATACTAAAAGTGATGACTGTTGACTATTATATATATAAGAGATAATAACATATTAATATGAACATTCCTTATAATCCTTAGTATAGTTATTTATTAAATTATTTTACAAATACAGATTTTATTTAAATTTTATTACTTGGTTTAGTTTAGAATA
>CAJVQA010010593.1:0-11282 GCA_910591915.1 Cetraspora pellucida | reverse complement strand
GTTCTGATTTTTTATCATTTTGTGTAACATATTAATAATCTCACTATGGGACGTTTTGACTGATGGCGCCCCATATATCGATATAACAATTCACAAAGTACATATTAAGTAGAAGTTCAATTATATAAAAGCTTTTAAAATTTTTCTTACAAAATACTTTCTTTTTTCTATTCATTATTTTTATCCTTTTGAATTACAAGTTTTTCATGCTCAATCCTTAAAGGTTTTTCAGAGGATTTTTGTTAATGAAAGTTTTATTAGAAAATTTGATAAGAAAATTCATTATAGAGTAAGCTGTTTATAAAAAGGTTCGATATAAAGAAAGTTGACATTGCATAGGTGTGTCAAAATAAATGTACACAAATACATACGTTCGTATGGTATTGATCTTTACTTCGTATCATATACAATACAATACCAAAGCCTCTATTCGTTTATTGCATTACTATAAGTGGTGTACTGTATTGTAATATTTTTGAATTTTATATAATACAATACGAAATTGTCTTTATATATGTCGTAAGTGGAATTTCCTATTTAAATTGGGGTTAGGGTGTATATATGACAAAATCAACCCTAAAATGCGGGTTCTATATAAAAATTCTGAATCCACTTAAATTCCGTTTCCACCTACAACATAGTATAGAATAAAAGACGGATTTAACATTAATTAATGTGATTGGCTAATTTACGCGATTGGAATATTTATCATGTGAGCATGGGAAATCAAGTGTGCGTGAGCCCCCAAAAAAACGTGTATGAACACGATGATAGAAAAGATATATAAGGCACATTTTTTTGATTATATTTTTTTTTTTACTTTTTATCAGCAACGCGATATTATTAATATTTTCGACTAAAAGTTTTTTTGCATACTAGTTTTTCTTACTTTATTTCTTTCTATACCCGTATACACAAGAACTTTTTCTTTCGGAAACGATTAAGATAAGTGTTTCATTCTGTTCACACTTGTGTTCAGTTGCTACGCCTATTTAACCTTTCGTTTTTGAAAGATTCCCTACACTGGGTTTCTTTCATGGTAAGTAGTTAAAAATTATCTGGTTTTCAGATTCACTCCTCCCTGGCAAGGCCCCTTTGACCCTGACAAGTGTAAGTATTCGCATTTGCTTTTTTAAAAAATTATTAAATCTTGTCAGGGTTTTCTTTGCTTCGTAAATGTTTTTACTTTACAAGTCAGGTTGTACTTTGTAAAGACATTTACTCCAGAGGTTTTAGTGAGTAAAAATCTCACACTGTCTAGGAGATAACACTCCTAGTCGCCTTTTGAAGGTTTCCTCTGGGCGAACAAAAAAAAAAAAAAAAAAAAAGTTGAAATAAATTCGAAAGCATAAATCTATTATATATTATAACTTTTGAGAACAGGTAACTGAAAACACTTTTAACCAAATGTTTTTTTTATCAAGTTATATCCGAATATCTTTTATTAATAACAGTTAATTTAGGCACGAGCCATAATCAAATCGACTACCTACAGTGAGCCGTAAATTATCCGATATAGAAAAAATGCGTAGGCTAATTAATTTTTCATTACATAGTTGGTAGAATAAACCACATAAACCACTTTATAGACTTTGTTAAATCGCGTATCAAATGTAGTATACTTTTCAAAATCGCAATATTTTGCCTAATAAATATTATAAGCCTAAACTGGCAAAGATTACAAAATGAACGTATAAAATTTTGTTCCGCAACAGTATCACATCGACAATATATAATAATCTTTGTTAAATATTAACGTTAGAAAGTCTCAAATGTTACAAATTATTACATGATATACGTAAAATTTACGTGACCACACGTTTTCGCTCGGATTCCAGTTTGAGATTACTTTTATCACAACAAGATCATAATAATAAATTATTTTTATGGTTAAACTGAAGAGCTAAAAGAATAAATATTTATTTCTTAGAGATGATAGCCAAAATCTAATTATTACGTTATTATTAAATACTTTCCCATCTTTTTAAAGCACTTAAAATATAACATTTAGTAAAAACATTTTCATTATCGGTTGATGTTCGTATTGAGATATTCGATAAACAACTCTGCTACTCGATCCATATCTAACAACGTATGCATCTTGTTAATATTGGTGAACTGCCTTCTTAACCGCCTTAACTCAGAAAGTGTTAATGTACGCGAAGGAAGCTTAATGTGCTAAAAAATCACTGGCAATTAAAGAATCAACCTTAAAACATTATTTAACAAAGTAAATAAAAAAAGCATTAAAAGGATATAGTTTGAGTTGTGTTAGGAATAGTAACAGAACCAGCCCCAGAGTCATGTTTTTGTGCATTCAAAACTGCATTAATAATATCTTGTGTAGTTTTTTCAAGTTCATATAAATAATTTGTTTCGCTCACAGGTTTCTACAAAAATGTAATATAACTGTGAATATAAAATTCTGGTAATGCCGTTTCAAGTGGATCGTAATAAATGCAATACTACATACCACTACAGTAGATAAATTAGGCGGCTTTGCTTTCTTAACAATAATAGCGTCCCATATTCCATCATGTGAAGGTGCTGGATCATCATACAAAACTGTAAACAGTGGTGAATCCCAACGGTTACGATCATCTGGCTCTTCAAATCTACTAACAAGCTCATCAAATCTAAATTAAAATTATATTTATACACTTCCTTCATATTTTCTAATTACCAAAAATAAAAATAAAAATTACAAGTGACTCTCGATATAAAATATAAGAAACTCTTGATATAAGAAAGATTTTATAAGTTCCTATTGTGAATTTTATAAAAAGATATATGATTTTGACTGGATCCGGTAACTTTCTTATATCAAGAGTCACTTGTATTTTGTTGATACTGACATTGTTGCATCATAACCTTCTTCACCTCGATTAGAATTCCACTCTCTAGCAATCTCGATCGGCGTTCCACAATATATCTACAATGCGAGCATCAATAATAATACTAATGATGAACAAAAAGATAACACCGGGGAAAACTTACCACACAGTGTGGAGTACCAACAGCTCGTGCAATACAATATAATTGATACCGATACCCTTTGATATAATTCATTCCATCGGCGATGACTAAATCCTCTTTAGAAACTAATCGTTCAACAGCTGATATTAAAGATGCACGAGATTTTTTTTCCTCAACACGTGTATCTTCACTCAAAATTAAAAATAATTTAGAATCCGTGCAATGAAAAAAAAATAATAAATCATAACCAAATAAATAATAATAGTAATAATAATTTATGAAGGAATGTCAAATACCTTTATAACTGTCTTTCGTAATTCCTAATGATTCATCGTTGATTAAGTGTACAGCTCCAGTTTTTTCTTGATTAGAAAACCTATCAAGAAAGTATTGGGTTATTTGTTTTGCACGAGTGGTCTTCCCACTTGAGGGAATTCCGCAAATAATAATTAATGGCATTACTGAAATTTATGATGATAAAGTTATAAGTGGAGATTCAGGTTACACTTAATATTCACGTGTATAGATGGCATCTAAAAAAAACTTCGATTAATTTCTATTTTCGGAAAATTTTTCAATTGGATACCGCGTATATACGCGTAATAACAGGTAATCATGTCTAATAATATAATACTGTAATACGCGTATGTCTGTCTCGTAAGAATCTTGATATATCACAATGGATAGGTTAGAGACTAAAAATTTATTTCTTATAATCATTTAACAAACAGTGCTAACTTCTTTTATTACAGTCAAGGGGATGAAGCGTTTACACCGGACCTTTTAAAATTTTTTTACTCAAGATTATTTCCTTTCAAAACTTATGTCAACTGGTTGAATTATGGCATTGGTAAATTAAATCCATTTTGGTTGGATTTTTTTTTTTTTTATACCTGAAATTCAAATATAATGCTCCTTCAGATTCCAATAACGCATTCAAAGCTCGTGAGCTCAGTTTCACTCTGTCTTCGGATGCATATATACGTTTTCAATCATTCAACGGAGCTGAAGACTTGAAGGCAGAGATCATGAAATTGTGTCCTACAAAGATCGATATTGGCGCAATTTATACAGCTAAAGTATGTTTAATGTTGTTAAATGCTGTTATCTACAGTAAGTTATAAAGTTATATGTTTTAATATACCATATTAGCCAAGAGACAAAAAGGCTACTCGAGCATCTGCCTTTAAACCTATTGAGAAAGAACTAATATTTGATATTGATATGACTGATTATGATGAAATTCGAACTTGTTGCAGGTATTTGAGTTTATTAATATGTAATCTAATTAAATTTCTTTTTTTGTTAATTTATATCATGTTCTTTAGTGGTGCATCTGTATGCCATAAATGCTGGAAATTTATGACTGTAGCAATCAAGATAATTGACACTGCTCTTAGAGGTTTGTCGTCATTTTTGAAAAATTACTTTTTAAAGTTATATTTTCACTAAAAACACGTAATTTGGTAGAGGATTTCGGATTTAAACACTTACTTTGGGTATATTCTGGTCGACGTGGTGTTCATTGCTGGGTTTGCGATGAATTCGCTCGCAAGTTGAGCAATGAAATTAGATCTGCAATTGTATCATATCTTGCGGTCATAAAGGTAAGGTCGAATTTTTATAATATTTTAAGTCAATATCAGTTCACTTAAAGTGATCTATTTTCTCATATTTTTAACTCTTAGGGTGGTGCTCAAGTCAATAAGAAAGTACACTTTAACAAAATTTTGCATCCATTTCTTAGGTAAATTGCTTGAAAAATACAAATCTTTTTGTTTTGTAAATACTAAAAGTTACTATCAACCAATGTATAGGCGGTCTTTAGACATCATCGATAAATACTTTGAGGATATCGTATTGAAAGATCAGGATGTATTGGGTTCTGAAGAAAATTGGTCCAAGGTCTTAAACTGCATCCCAGATGATGGTAAATTACAAATAATCTTTGTTTAACAAAAAGTCAAATATGTATAAAGTTGTAATTAACTTGAACTGTTTCAGAAATAATAAAAAAATTGACCAATAAATGGAACTCGTCGAATTTCAAATCCTCTGTCGAAAAATGGAAGGAGTTGGTTAGTGAACTAGACAATGCTGCAAATGTTTCAGGAAAAAAGGTAAATGTTCCTCCTTGAGATATAACAATTTACATGATTATATTCATTTGACATATATTGAATTTAAATTATAGTTTTCAAAGAAAACCGATCAACTTCAATTCTGTAAATTTGAGATAATGTTTCAATATACTTATCCAAGAATTGATGAAGCAGTATCTAAAAACATAAATCATTTATTGAAGGGTCCCTTTTGTGCACATCCAAAAACAGGTGAGCATGATGAGCAAATAATAAATTTAATAATATACAGGCACAAGGATATATGTTTAAAAATAACCACTTTTTATAGGACGAATTTGTGTACCGATTCAACCGGAAGATTGTGAAAACTTTGATCCATTTAAAGTACCAACAGTTTCTTCCATATACCACGAATTGAACCAATATACTGAAGGAGAGCGAAAGGTTCATGGTAAGTATCTTGTTTATACGCTATTTAATTATCAACTTTATTTTAATTATAGTTATTTCTAAATTCGTTTTATGAAAGATTACGAGAAAACATCATTAAAGCCGTATATCAAATATTTTGACGTCTTTGTCAATGGTATTTTGACAGAAGTTCGGCACAAAAATCGCGGTAGGTTTTTTTTCTTATTATTTTAAAATGATAGGACTTATCATTTTTATTTATTTAAAAAATTATTTTATTACTCATAGCTCAAGCATCCATGGAATTTTAAATCTAATCCTGACAACTTAAAAGTTTTTAGTGGCATTAGCGTCAGCGTTACGTAGAAAAAATAAACTTACTTAATTTGTGCTACCATGATTATCAGATATTCTTCGAAAATATGATTGGACAATAAAATCTCGATCATAATATATAATTCTGTCCATGTAATATGTAAAGGTTTTAACTCTTAAAATTTATTCGATGTTTACTCGTTGTACGTGTTATTTCTCTTCGCAAGCATGTTTATTGGTACCACCGATATTAGGTACAATTTGGAAATTTCATGTTCAGTCTGAGAACACTCAATTTCAAATTTAGATAATTATTTCATTGATTTAAAAAAACATTCAGAGCGCACATTTCATACTACTTCACCAGTATTAAAACGTCGTCCTCAGGAAATAAAGAAAAAAAACATTGCGAAAAAATTATCTAAATTAGAAGCCGAAAAGGCATCGATGCCTGATCCGATTGTTGGAATTCCCTCAGAATTCACAAAATCTTTACTTCAACCTTTAAACGTTTATAAAGGGGCAGCTGATCCAAACGCACCTCAGTATATGAATTATTTTCTTAACGAAAAAGATGAAGATCTGTTATTTGAAAAAACACCAATGAAAGTTGCCGAAGAAGTTGAAAAATCACATAAAGTTGGAAGTGAAGAAGTTGACAATTTAATAGGATTGATTGAAGAAGAAAAAAAAAAGGCTGAAATATTGAAATCATTGGTTAGTTTACATAATTCGAATGCGAAAAGCATTATGATGTATAATGTTAAAAAAACGGTTGAAGAATTTGGTAGGAATGAGAATGATACTGGAAGCGCAGAAGTCCAAGGTAAGAATTATTTAATCTTGCGTTTTATTATGAAACCCGAGAATTTTTGAAAATTTTAAAGAGAATATTAACTCTATTACTATTATTATTAGCTGCGATATTGACAGTACGTATCCTAAACCTTTATGGACATCTCCAAAATAACCGCAAAGATAAACACAATTATCGTGGTTTACGAAAGTTGGTACATAAACGTCAAAAACTTTTAAAGTATTTGAAAAGAGAAAGTTTGGAAAGATATTTTACAACTATCAAAAAACTTGGACTAGATGAAAGAGTAATTGAGGGTGAAATCGTGATTTGACTTTAAATAATTGTTGAGTTCTGTCAAATTTATTCAATATTGAACAATTCGATTCAGGTATCAAATATAATAATCAACATATTACATTACCTATACTATCATCTACATAACCTTGTATTATAAATAACGTAAATCATAACTTACAGAACCCAGACTTTACATCAAATTCTTTCAAGCCCTATCCTTTCTTTGGCTTTTTTTCTTCAGTGAGTTCAATATTATCCTCCGGCACCTAAATTAGATAAATCAGAGTGTTTTTAAAAAAAAACAATAAAATATCCTTTATTTTTTTTTATTATTACTCCAACATTAAAAGCAAAATTTTTAATACATACATCTGGCCATGTCTCTAATATAAAATCAAATAAATCATCTGAAACATCTCCTTGCACTACAATTTCATCATTTCCTTGATTATTCTTAACAACTGATGAACCACAAGCGAACTTTGTTGCAAATGATTTAGCTGCTTTTTTCAAATCAATATCTAAATAAGCGAACCAATAGTTATAAAAATGGATCAAAAAATAACAAATGCAAAAGTATATTTTCAATTTACCAAAATTTTCCAAACCAAACACGTTTGTGACACATTTCCGTTTGTTTCGTGCAATACGCGTAATAATTACTTTAGATGACTAATAATAAAAGACAGCATAGATTAGGTATTATTTTAAAGAAAATATATTACCGATTTAAGTATCATTAAATCATCAAAATCAACATCTTACCATCTTTTTTTGCAATTCTCTTTCTATTTTTGCTGCTTCTAATAATTATTAAGGTAATAGGAAATTGAATTCTTAACGACACACAAAAGATAATGTTATGTACTATACAAATTTGTAACTTATTCTAACCTTTAGCTTTCTTTTTATCTTCTGCATCATTATTCGGTTTTTGATCTTCCAATGATGTTTTAGCCAACTGTTCGCTCATTTCAGCTACAAAATTTAAACATGACAATCAAAGAAAATTTCAATGTAATCGAATGAAAGATTTAAAAATCTGACGATAAGCACGTTCAGAATATAGTTTGTCAAACATTTCAGGTTGCTTCTCCTGTAGCCATTTTTTACATTTATCAAGAGTTGGCCCAAATTCGCAATACTTTGTTTCGGCGTATATTAATTAAAAAAGATAAATCAAAATCACAAAGGTTTAATTACGTTCATTATTAAAATTGTAAAAAAAATTACTATTATTTTATACCTCTGGTGGCAACGAACAAACTATTATCACCCGTTATTGTTTTTCAAACGAATAAAAATACCAGTAGCGTTAAGTCGAGAAACATTAAGATTCATCGAAGGCCTCCAAAATGATAAAAGGTATGAATCCTTACTTCCACAATATATCACTTGTTTTGCTGTTGAAACCGGAGTTGCCATCTTTATTTAAATAACTATTTACAAAAATATTTTGCGTGAAAAAAAAAATTCTTAAAAGTAACTTCCAAATTACCATATAACTTTGTATTATTGCACCCCCAGTCTTATTCAAAGCCCTTGCTAACTCACTATGTATTGGGGTGTACAACATAGAAGTTCGTATGATTAGTTGATTGGCTAATTTATGTCACCCCAAAGTTCGGACTCCAGCGTTATTGCGCTTCATTATATAATCTCTAATCGTATTATGTTGTATTTAGTTTATAGAAGATAATGGAATAATTATGATTAGCATTAATATAAAAAAAGAATGAACACTAAGCGTTCGAATATTATCAAAAATTTGATAGTAGTTTAAATTTTAAGGACGAATCTAATTGTAACAACCTGTTACGCACTTATTTGTAACAACTCAATTAGTACGACCAATAAAAATAACTAAAACTTCGTGTAACCCAAACCCTAACTCTAACTACTATTGGCTAATCCGAGGTTGTTACGTGTAACATGTTGTTACAAATACATTAATTCTAATTTTAAACTTTAACAAAGATAATAAGATCTAACTATAATTTTAACTATAATTCTAATTTTAATTTTAATTTCATTTATATCTATACAAGAAACTAATAAATAAGTTTTTCGCACATATTAAATTATAAATGGAATAATTATACTTAAAATCCCAACGCTATCTTTAAAATTTCTGAATCAACTTAAGTTCTGTTTCCACTTACGACATATATGTATTATATTAAAAATTATATATAGTTATAATTCCAGATCTATCTCAAATCTTAATTATAAAGGTATTATTTTTGATTTTATAGTTAGCAATTATTTTACTTAACCTAATTTAGAGTTTAAAATTTTAATATTAATGATTATGTTGATCATTGCTATGCCAATAAGAAGATAAGTCATGTATTCACTGTACTGGTAGAATTCCCAATTTTGGATACATAGCTTTATTTTAGAAGTTTTCCTAAATTATTTATTCAAAAAGTCTAAAATTTGAAAATATCTATCAATTTTATTGGATTTATATAAAATTAAATTAAATTATTTGTATATTAGTATAGAATTAAATATTGCATATTGATACTTTATTTATATATTTTAATAATTCATTAATATAATATATATATATAATATATTTAGGATTGGCACAGACTGGTCAATGGTCAAGCTTGACCAGACCAGTTTGACCAATTTGATCAGTTAGTCAAAAGGTTTAGTATTGATCAAATTGGTTAAATAATATACAAAATATATATATTTATTTATTTATTTGTATATTAAAATTATTTATTTAATAAATTAGATCATTTAACCAGTTTGATCAGACCATTTAACTAATTTGACCAGACTAGTTTGATTAACAAATTTTTGGTCAACTAGTAATTTGATCAATCCTAAATATATTATATTTATTAAATATATTGAAAAAGCATAATAATATAGTAAAGTAATTATATTATTAACCTTTAAGTGATAGGCTTAGAGTTCAAATCCTAGTGTTAATAAAATTTAAAATTCTTTCTGTGTTATGATTAGTTGTTTTTTGTTATAAATTAGAATTAAATATTTATTACTTATGTTATATTAGTATAACTAGAAGGTTATATAGTATTTGTATAATAATTATATCTTGTATAAAAGAATACAAACTAATATCAGACAGTGTAAATTCATAATAAGTTATAGTTATGTAAATTATAAAAATCAAAAAGACAGAAGCTTATTTAAAAAACCTAAATAAAGAGATAATTTAAACTTTTAATAATGTTATTATAAAGATTAGACTTATAAAAATAAAATTAAAACTTGTAAATTCAAATAATATACTAATTTTTGAAAAGAAATTGTTATAATCAATAAAATCATCAAAACCCTGAAAAAGGTAACAGAAAAAAAGGTTATATGTTAGAAAATATATAAACTAAAGATATGATTGTATTTATTTTTTTGGACTATTTAAACTCAAAGTTTAATAAAACTTGAATTAAATATTAAAATACTAGAAATATATTGTAAAATAAATAACAAAATTGAAATGAACTTAACAAAAACATAGTAGTTTAATAGTATGTTCTAACTATAAGTATTGGTTTTAATTATAGTATTATTAAATCAGCTGCAAAAATAAAATACAGAAAATTTTGATAGTTTAGTACAAGTTCAAATTTTTTTTATATAAATAAACTGTCTTAAAGACTTAATAATTATAGTATATTTTTATTGATATTTTTTTTTTGAGTTAAAGTCTCTGTCTATAGAAGTTGATGTTTTTATTCATGTATTTGGACACAAGTACCTCCAGGTGCTTTCTTACATTGAAGGTTACAACTAGTCACACATGCACTTTTGGTGCCTAATTTAAGTAGTCCATCTATATATTACTATACAGGTTCTACACTAAGTACCATATCTGCAAGCCAACTATAGGTCTTGCCTATTTAAACCTTCTGCATATGTAGTCCACCATGTCTCATAGGGACATCTTCAAGGCTACATCTATCCAAAGTACCTGATGTCTTCAAGTACCCTTAGGACTAGTTTATCCTTAACAGGAAACTTACTAGAACCTTCTGTGTCCCACATATAGCTAATCTAGTTTTATGCAACATGCTATAGTTACCTAACACTTGCAGTTACAGGAGTTACCTGTTTAACTGCTATGTTACACTATTTTTACCCTTATAAAGTTCACTAGAACCCCAGTACTCATCTTTCTGGCATCTTCTCCATCATCCCCTACTAGCCAAAAC
Organism: Cetraspora pellucida; assembly: GCA_910591915.1. Classification (NCBI taxonomy): domain Eukaryota; kingdom Fungi; phylum Glomeromycota; class Glomeromycetes; order Diversisporales; family Gigasporaceae; genus Cetraspora; species Cetraspora pellucida. The sequence goes on along the minus strand of CAJVQA010010593.1, from coordinate 204 downwards.
TCAGAACCGTCAGTCTTATTTATTCAGACTACCAATCCAAATGGCCTGATATGGTATATTTCTGTATCCTTTTCCTTCGGCAAACCTGGCGGCCTGGTTGGTTATATGCTCCTTTACACATATTTGTCATCTGATAGATCTCAAGGTACAAAGGTAGTTAGTAAAGTAGTACGGTACGGTAATGCAAATTAGTACGGACGTACA
>CAJVQA010010592.1:0-11282 GCA_910591915.1 Cetraspora pellucida | reverse complement strand
TATGAGTGAACTAAGCTTCTATTTTTAATGTACTTTTATTCTTAAATTTATGTACTTTTAAAAATTATTTAAATCTGGCAAGATTTTTTTAATAAAATTTTAAGTATTTTATTGGCAAAATTATATACAAAGTACTTCAAATAACAAAAACCTTTACAGAGACTCCCAATTCAGAAGTTCTTGCCTGTCTGGTTATTATGACTGGGTATTATAATCTTGATATCTATTTCTCCATGCTAGCCTTTACAGTAGAGCCATCAAAGATCCAGTTACCTCTCTACTTAGGTCATTCCAAATGGACTTCTTGTTACCCAATTTCAATAGATTTACATAGCCACAAGGACTTATCTAGTGTTTGCACTGCACAATTTGTCAGTTTGCATTTTTTTGTATAATGCCATATTTACACAGATGCCTCATAACCTGCCAGTTATGCTGATGTAACTATCATTACAGATATCCTAACCCAATCATTAGTAATAGTTTGCTGTAATATAAATATTACATAGGTGATTATTCAAATTTTTGCCATCAATAAAATTTGAACACCCAACCTACTACTTGAAGAGTTGACAACCTGACCACTTTACTAGGTCACTACATCTCCTTTTTTTGTTATTAGTTGTTTATATAATTTTCTATATTGCTTTATTTTTAGAATTTTTTAAACTATTTATTAATTTAATAATTTTATCTGCTTTTATTTATAATATTTTATTTAGTTAGTTATATTTTGTATTTGTTGTTTAATTAAATATATACTGTTTAGTTTGCTTGTTTGTTTATTTTAATTTATTTATTTATTTTTTTTAGACATTAAGGTAAGTACATATAACTTAAAATTTTATTGATAATATATATTAGCAAGTATCTGTTAATATAATAGTGCAGAAGTGATCATAGAAAAAGTATACAACTAGCCACTCATATAATTTTAGTTATTGTCTAATTTAAGTAGTTCATCCAAAGGTTTTATACTAGTTGTTATATCTAAGACCTACTTGTAGATTCTTTATTTAAACACTCTTATCCTATATCTATCATATTCTATCAATAACTCTAGTAAACTAATAAAAATATGCTATAGCTGCTAAGTCATATTTAACTTTGTACTAAAACCCACTAAAGCCTTCTGTATTTTATATTTATAGCCAACCTAATATTACTTAGACCTAGACTATTATTTGCAATCAGGACTAAGTATTTACTACTATATTCTTATAAGGTTTATCCAAAATTCTAGTACTCATTTTTTTAGTATCTTCTTTATTATCTTTTAGTAACTGCTACTCAGAATGAACAGAACTCTTTAGACTTCCAATTTAGATAGTCTGGTATAATATACTTTAGTATTCTTTTCCTTTGATGATTCTGGTAGCTTAGTTGGTTATATGCTTTTCTATATATCTTGTTATTCAGTTTATTTGCCTATTTCTTTAAGGTGTTTTATAAGCTTTCATTAGTCTAATAGTACTATCAAAAGTTTTATGCTATCTTTTTATTTAGGATTTCTAAGTAAGTTTCTGACCCTTTAGTTTTTTCACTTTTTGTACCTAGTGGTTTTATTATAGGTTTGCACTGAAGTCTTATACAATACTAGTTATTAACATTCCTTTTGCATAAATGCTCTAAGTTCCTATTCAAGATAGTGCAACTAAAGGTTACAGAAAGACAATTATCATAATACAGATATAAATTTCAAAATTTATTATCTATAGAATTTGAACTCTAGATCTGTTATTTGAAAGTTAACAATCTGTTTGCTTTACTAGATTGCCATATTCTGTTTATTTTAATTTATATATTTGTTTACTTTATAATTTGCTTATAAATCAATTAATTAGTTTTTCAAAATTACAGCTAGTTTTTCAATTTTTCTAAAAATTTTTTAAAAATTTTTTGAAAAACTTTTTTGTATTTAAATAAGTAGCTTTTTTGAAAAGTTATTCTAATAAATTTTAACTGTTTTCTGTATTTATTTCTTTTTTTAATAGTAAAAAACCTGTTTTTTAAACTAAATTTTAAGCAAACTTAAATATAAAATAACATTAATAATATAAGTCTAATTTTTGAGGTTACAGGTGACCAAATTGAAGTGACGATCCTGACCTGATTCAAGGTTACACAATGTGACAGAAATGTCACTTATATTACTTATGTTATTTCTATAACTTAGCCTACATATAAGTTAAATGAAATATTAGTATTTTATTAGACTTTGTTAGGATATAGAATATAAGAAATCTAATATGTTTATAAAAGAAATTAACTGTAAATATAAACAAAATGTTTATTATAAATAATAGGCATTTTTGCCTTGAGAGAAAATAATTTCTGCATTCCTAATACAAATTCCTAATAACAAATTTCCTAATAACAAATAAATACCTGACCCTTAATAAAAGTGAAGCTCTATTCTATATAAACTAATAAACTATCATAAACCCTGTTGTTACCCTTATCATTCATTTAAATAAATTCCTAAACTGGCAAGTTGATCATTCACTGCAAGTTACATAACAAGATCATTAATGTTATAAAAGAGTTCCAATCCTGATTTGATAAAGAGTAATCTTGAGTTGAGGCATAAAAGAAAAGATAAAGAGAAAATAAAGAGAAGACAAAGAGTTAGTAAAAGACTAGATTGCAAGAAAAACATAGAAAGAAGAAGAGTACTTACCTACAGATAAACTATCAGCCAAATCTAACATGCCTACTTCGACTTAGCTGCTATAGGTTATATGAGAGTTGGATTAATTTAGTAACAAACTTGCTGATTCCAGAATCATAATAGAAATAAGACAAATTTATTAAACAAATTGTTTCATTTTTATTAATATTATTTCATATATTAGTTTTTTTAAGAATAAATTATATATATTTTAAAATTTTATCTAATTATAATAACTTTTTATTAAAATATTTTAATCTTTTATTTTTAAATAAAAAAATTTTAATTTTTTTTTATATAAATATAAAATACAAAAATAGCTTAATAAAAAGTTATTAAAATTAGATAAAATTTTTAAAAAATATATAATTTGATTTTTTAAATAACTTTATTAAGATATAAATAGTAATTTCTTAGTAAAATTTTAACTTTTATATATAATTATAATTATTAATTATATTTTATTTTTATAAAATAATTAATTTTAATTAGTTAAAAGGTATTAGATTTTTAATTAACAAATATTAAATAATTTTTTAAGATTATTTAAGCTTTGAAATAATAAATAACTAGTTATTTGTTATTTGAATTATTTGAATTATTTTAAATTATTTATTATTTCTGCAAACTAATCTGTTAAAATTATAATAAAAAAAATATTAAATTAAACTTAATATACTAAAAAAAGATTATAGTCTTTTTTAAGTTATTTAAATTAAAAATTTGAAAACAAAATAGAAATATATTAAAGTATTAAAAATATACTATGAAGTTAGTATTAAAGTTTGAATAAACTTTACAAAAGCTATCTTTATTAATAAAAATATAAAATAAATAGATTAATTAATAGAAAAACTCTAAGTCTATTGTTAGATAATATGCTTTAATATGTATATAATTTGAATAATAGTTTAAAAAAAAAATATATACTACTCAAATAATATATATAAGTATATATTAGTCATCTTATTAAGTATAATATATTAACTTAATATATTTGAATTAAAATATAATTATATAAATTTATATATTAATTTGCAATTAAATAAATGTATTTAATATTTGATAATTTATAAAATATATTTATAAAAAAAATTAAATTATTTTTTGATTATAAATTGTTTAAAAAAATGTCAAAATTAGTTAATTTTTATAAAAAAATTAAATATTAAAATTTTTTGATATATTTTTAAATTAACTAATCACAGTATTTTTTTGTACTACTATACAAGTATCTTAATATAATCTTGATATATAAATTTGCAAAATTTAACTATAATTATTGTGTAAAAAAAAGTTATAGTAAAAAGAAAATTACTTATTTAAATTAGTTTACTATATTAAAATTAGTAATTTTATATAGTAAAATTAATAATACTTATATATAATAAAATTAATAATTATAAATTTTTTTTAAAATTTAAAAATTTTATTTATATTTATATATATATAATAAATCTCTTAATATATATTTTATATTTATATTATTTAAAAAAAATATATATATATTTTTTTTTAAGATAAAGTCTTGCTTGTATCTTTATTAACTAATTTATAAAATAGTAACATATGTGCAATATATATATTTCTACTATTTGTACTAGTATAAATAAAAAAGAAAATTACATACAAGAATAAAAACTCAGACAATTAAATAAATCTAATTTATTTGTAATCTAAATCTACTAAAATAGTTAAAAACTTATCTAGATAATATTATTTATAGTTAAAATAAAGTTAGAAATTGTATAATACTTGACCTACAGAGTAGTTTAAGTATTAATTTTTCTAAAGGCCTGTCTAATAAGTGGACAGGTTTCAGTATATAAATAGAGTTGGTCAAGTTGATCATAAAAACAAGAATATATAAAATTATAATGAATATATATATTATTTCTACTATAGAAAGATAAAGTTTGTTGCATAGTATGTGTATATGTTATTTGTTGTTGTTTTCTCTAATTTGAGAAATTAATACAGTAGAGTTTCTATAATTGTTTGTAGATTTGTTTGTTAATTTCAAGCAAAATATTAATTATGATTATTGATGCTAGTTTGTATAGAACTTCTAGATCCTAAATAGTTTTAATTAGTTATAAAGAAATAAAACCTTTAAGAGTAATTTCTAGATAATGTGAAGATGAGTGAAGAGGTGTTTCTTTAAAAACTAAATAGTCTTTAATTTTTAAATAAATTCTTTAATTTTATTATTAGAGAAGTCTAAATTGACTAAATTTATATAGTTAGTTATTGCATTAGAAATAATGCTATTAAACAAAGAGAAATTGACACAAGTGCATCAATGTAATAGTAATATAATTTAATTGCAATAAAAGCAATTGACATTATAAAAGATTAGAAAATAGATTTTATAATAAAAATATTAAGTAGGTAGTATGTTAAGAAGTATTTTAATTTTAAAAGATTTGGATTAGTTAAGTTTAAAATTTATAAGATTGTAGATAGATTTTTAGTTATGATTGAAGTATAGCCAAGTTAAGTTTTAGTCAATATAGTGAACTAATAAAGTCTATTCATTATTTTATTTTTGTAATGACTATAGTGCAAAGTTGTAAACTTTACAGATACTTTTAACAAAGTATCTAATAGAAAGTTTGACAGGAAATTTTTCTGTTTCAAAAAATAATAAATGATATGAATTGTAAATATTTGTATAGTTAAAGTATAATGAAGATTTATTTGTATATTGCTTAGCAAGTGAGTCTGCTAGATTGTTAAGAGTAATGCCTAAGTAGGCTTGAACTTTATAAAAAATGATATTTAATTTGTATAATTTAATAATATTTAGTAAGGTATGTTATAATGATCAAGAGTTAAATTTAAAAAATTTATTAGAATTTAAAGATAATTGATTAAGTTGAATAAATTTTAATATTATAGATTGGAAATCTCTGTTGATGTTAATTGTAGAATTTCAAGAGGTAGTTAAGACAGCAAACAGAATAGAGAAGAGTTTAGCCTTATAAGAGAATGGATTATTTAAAAATATATTAATTATTAATTTTATAAATACTGTATAATATATTTTATATAAAAAATCACTATATTTTTTATATTTACAAGTACTTATTTATAAATTATTTTAATAAAAATTTTTTTAAATTTTAAAAAAAATTTATTTTATATATTTTTTTTTTTGCTTTCACTAAGGCTGTAGTTATCAGTAGCTATTGCCTTTATTGTATTTTAATTATAATTACATAACTTATACAAGGTGAGTATATAACTAGCCACATGTACAAGTTTTGGTTGTCTAATTTAAGTAGTCTGCCCGCACAGCAGGTTCTACACTAGCTGCTATACCTGCAATCTACTAGGAGATTACCTATTTTTAAACACTCTGATCCCTATACTTATACTAACAAATAGCACATAAGTTCCCATACATCTAAGTGCCATCTAACCTAATCATGACCTTCCTGTCTGTACATCTGTCAAGCCATTACACATTTCAGAGTATGTCACCTGACTGTAGGGCTCCAGGAGGCCCTCCTGCTAACTAACTACCCATGTTTAGTATCTTGTTAACAGGGCTTACTCTTGCAGAGTTCATCCAGACCCCAGCACTGACTTCACAGCATATCTCTAGTACTTTAGTATACCTCTGTTTCTGACCTTAGACTCTCAATCCAGATAGCCTGGTAGGACTATGACCTGTCCCTGGTACCCCAGAGTCTGCCCTCAAGGTCTTTTTCCTCCAGTTTGAGTCTTCCAGTGGCCTGGTTAGTGGTACCCTTACCTGAGGTTCTTGCCTACCTGATTCCTTTTATATTAGTATCTGTTTTCTAGGTTTAGCCTTTACAGTAGTACTGTCAAAGATCTGTGTTACCTCTCTACTCAGGTCTTTCCAAGTGGGCTTCTGGTTATTCCAGTTCACGGATTTACATGGCCACAAATGCCCCATGACCTGCTAGTTATTTGGTGTGACCATGTTACAGATATTAATCCCAACTGATTAATAGATAGCTGTTGCCATAGTACCAGTTTCAAGGACTTATCTTGTGTTTGCACCACCCAATGCTGGTTTGCATTCCTCTGTGCAACTCTAGCATTGCACAGATGCCCATATATACCAATATAACATAGATGGTTTTCCAAATTTTCATCATCAGTGGGTTTTGAACTCCCAACCTACCACTTAGAGGGTTGACAACTTATCCACTTCACTAAGTGCCACACCCTCCTAGCAGAAATTTTATTTCATTGAGGGTGAGATCTTTGAAAGAGTTTTACAGAATAAGCTGAATCTAAATTATTCTTATTTAATAAACCTAATTTTTTTAAGTATTCAGCTATATAATTATTTTTAAGACTTTCTTCTAATTGCAAAAATGATGGGGGACCTCTCGGTTGTCTAACTGGTTCTACTATCTGTGAAGCAAGTGCTTGTGCTTTTTGAGTGACAGCTTGCTGGGCCATTTGTGATTAGTAATCGGCTTTTTGCTTTTCTAATAAAGACTGGTATTCAGTTTTTTGCTGTACTAATATGTTTTGGATTGCTTTTTGTATATCTTTTAAAGAAATTTCTTGCTGTTAAGAAGCTGAAATGGGTAAGGGTTCATATATTTCTTGAGATACTCACTGAGAAACTAATGGATCAGATATTCTATCTCTTTTATGTCTAGCTATTCAGTGTAATTCTATCTTATAAAGTTTTTTAGCCAATTTATTTAATAGCAAATGTTTGCTGATATCTTCAGCTTTTTCAAGCCATGGAAGTGAAAGAGCATCTAAGAACTTTCTATGTAATTCTTCAGGTCTATAGTTGGCTCATCTACCTATTTGTAATATTTTTTTATATAATTCATCTATAGTCATGTTCTCCTTTCTGATTGTTCTATACATCATATCCTGAAGCTCCTCTTTTACTGTAGGAAAATGAGTTTTTAACTACTATACAGCTTGACCAAAATGAATTTCAGGTATAACTACAGTATTAACAGCATTAGCATTGGAAGCATTTGGAGCATTATTAGTAGATTGACCTCCTACTATATGCCAGTCTTTATTCCAAGGACCTTCTATGGCTCTTAATTTAACTATTGCATTTCCTGGCTGATTAAGGGCCTTGTTTATTCCATTAGCTCCTATCTGAATAGCTGTATATTCATTTACAGCTACTATGTTAGCTTGTCTCATATTATCAAGTAAGTTTGCTAATTACCAATTTTGCTTTGTAGCAATTTATTCATTGAACTATTCTAAAGTTTTTTCTCTTATACGGCCTCTTAAATATCTCATAGCTACTTCTCTTTCTGTTGGTGAACCTTTCACATTATCTGCTGGATTTACATCTTGGTTTTGCAAGTATAATCTTAGCTTTACAAGAAAACTGGAATATCATCACCCCAGTCAAAAAATGGTTGAGGTATTTCTGCCATGTTTCTTCAATTTTGTTGATTATTATGTAGCACCAAAATTTGTTAATTTAAATTTAAATTATTCTGGTGCTCTGCATAAGTTTTATTTTTACATTTGGTGTATCGATTATTTGTAAGATTTAAGAGATGTGTAGTAATTGCTTTATTTGTTCTACAATCTTGTAGATAGAGGATATTTTGCTAATACAATAACTGGAAGGCAAAATTTTTACATAGCAATTCACTGATGCAGGTTTGTTTTCTTGCCATATTATCTATCATTCTATTTACTTGGTTTTGTGTATTAGTCTGTAATTAATGAAAATCAAGCAATGTCTGATCTTGCTCTTGCCTGTATATATCTTGGTATTACTATTCATTTACTAGATCTTGTTGCAGATTAGTATATTTTTAACATATCTGTCTCATTAATTTTTTAATTTAATTTGTTAAAATCATTCTACATATTGTTGTATTTTCTTGGAATCAGTCTATAGCATCTGCCAATTTAGCTATTGTATCTATATAATTATCAGAATTATACAAGTCTAGAGAATTTTCATCAGAATTGGATTTATTTTTGCCAAAATTTCATGCCTGTGCATTTTGTAAAGCCTCTTGTGTATTTCTAAGTTCTAATCTATCTCGATATCTTAATAATGCTAATGCAAAATTTTGACAAAGCAGGTCTGTAATATGATTTTTTTGCTGATTTATTTTATTAATCCTGTTTATTTGATTAACCCTTATTGTATTTATTTCTCGTTTAAGGCATTTGTTTTCATCTACTAATCTGGTTGTATAATCTTGTGCTTTAGATGTATTTCAAGCTGATTTAGATATCTCTCATATTTAGGTTTTTAATTTTGTTTTACATTCATCGAATTTTGATATTAATCTATCTTTACTAGAAATTTTTTTGTCTTTCCTTTTATTTTCTTCCTCGAGTTGGTGAACGATTCTTTTTAATTTTGAAATTTCTTCTATTAATTCTTCTTTCACTTATATAAAGACTTCAATAGCATTATTTAACATTTCTTTAAGAAATCGTATTCTCTCTTCCCATATGCCAATAATTTTTTCTAAGGTATATAGCACTGTTCAAAATTCTTATTTGATTTTGCTAATTGTGATACTATCTCATGAAGTTCTTAATTACTTTGCTGTAATTCCTTCATATTTTTTTACTATAGTATAATAGAAAAACTTTTGATTTATATCGATCTACAAAAAGCATATGAACTGGATCAAGAAATTGCTAAGAGAAAAAAAGTTAAAGATTTTTTTGAGACTGGTGGTCTCTGAAATTTGTTTTTACCAAAACCTATGATTATTATTGATTCTCAAAAAGCATGTGATCTTGACTAGAATCTCACTTTACAGAAGCTTTATTATCAGTCTGAGAGTCTTTATCAAAATGTTGACAGATTGTAGAATGCTTATAAAAAAGCTGACTATAAATTTCTATTTAATAATATAAAAAAATGGCTTGATGGCCAAGCAATATATCAAATTTTCCATCCTCCACCAAAGAATATACCTTATGCCAGTTACACTAAAATTACAAAACTGAATTCTGTATACCAGTGTGATTTAATTGAAATACCATATGATGAAGATGTAGATACAAGTTTGTTGGATAATAGCCAAATATTTTACTATGTACTATTGGTTATAGACTGCACAACTAGATATAAAGATTTCATTTTTTTAACATCAAAAAGTAGTAAAGAAGTCACAAGCATTTAAGAGTATATATAATAATCCTGACAATCCTTTTAATAGGCTTGGCTATTGCAATGTGACCAAGATCATGAGTTCATGGGAAGTGTGACATTGATAATGGATGAACACAATGTTAACATTCGAAGAATTAAAGCATGTTTTAGGCATACAAGCTTGGCTATAGTTGATCGTTATGCCAGATTATTCGAATTAAGGGTTTTTAAAAATCAATATGTGATAGAGTTTCTCTTACCTACTGGTGAATGCTATAAAGAAGTGAATGATTTGCAAGAAGAATTGTTAATAATATGAATGATACTTCTACTCGGTTAATTGGAATAAGTCCTAATGATGCCACAAAACTTGAGTGAGTGTATTCCAAACTATCAGTAAAATATAATTATCCAATAGGTGTTAATGAACTACAACTATCAAAGAGTACTACTATCTGATTTTTGCTTACTCCTGAAGAATGGAAAAATGATCTTTTCAAATGATGCAGAATCACAGATCCAATATGGTCTCCTAGCCTATATAAAATCTGAAGAATTGTTGTTGGAAAAAATCCTCCTATACCTATTTTAAATTATTTAGATGAATCAAAACCTTAGCATCCCTTTGTAAGAAAACAATTAATGCATATTAAGAAAGAGCCTATATTGCCTCCTAGGTGGATATTAAGAGATAACTAAATGCATATAAGGCGCTCTTTATAAAAGTTTTTAAGTCTACTATACAGTAGGGTATAGTAATGAGAATCACTCCTTTCTTGTAGCATAACTTCTTCTTTTCCCAATTATGACAAATTTGTGCATCTAGATTCATTTGCCCTTGCAGGTAAAAAAAAAGATGATTTGATAATGCTGATTACCTCTATATTTAAAGGCCAAGCCTAGCTCCTCATTATACCTATCTAGATATAATCCTTTTAAGAATTTAGGTTTTTAAAAAGAAAATTTTTTATGTAATAAATCCTTAAATATATATCAGCATGTTCTTTCTGGTACATTAGAGCAAATATTACACCATTGGTAATTCTGTTTTATATTTTTATATAATGCCTTCCATTGATGTTTTTTTTTGCATGCTCATAAATATGTATTAGGACTAACTTTAGCTAAGCATCTTTCTTCATGCTTTTGGGCATATGTCAAAGCTTTAGTATCAATTTTGTCTTGCATTTTATAGGTACAATAGAATATTATATACAGAAATTTGTGAAATAGGTGCATTTCAAAAAAATGTTTATTGTAAAGTTTTTATATATTTTTTAAGCCATTTTTTTGCCTTGTTCTGGGAATAGACATCAATTTGCTTCTCTTTTTCATCTGAATCTTTAAGTTGTGTAATTTTATGTGAAAAAGGTGGTTGATATTTTTCATCCTTATTGATAAAGCATGCACATATTCTAACTAGTATTCCAAGTTGATAAAAATTTTGCCAATCAACTAGTTGCCAACTATAGTTGCAACTAATCAACTTTTATATCATGTGACTAAATTTGT
>CAJVQA010010591.1:0-11283 GCA_910591915.1 Cetraspora pellucida | reverse complement strand
AAATTTAAAAAATGAGGTTTAAAAGTTGCAAAAGAGATTGAAAAAAAGAGAAGACAAAAGATATTTTTGTAATATTTTGTAAATAGTAATAATAATAATAATAATAAAATTTTATGTTAAATATAATCTTTTTTTTTAATTTTTGTATTAAGTTTTTATAATTAATAAAATAATAATTAATAAAATAATAAGTAATATCTCTAAAGTCAATAGTATAGCAGTTATGCTCTGAGGTCACAAATCACAAGGTTGCTAATTCAAATCCTATTAATAACAATTGTAGAGAAACATTTTTAAAAATAGAGAACTGCAATACTATAGCATTATGGATCCAAGATGTTATCAAACAGACTTATTTTTAGAAAAAGCAGGTGATCTGTGATTAAGAAGCCCCTTGGTAATGAATATAAGTTAGAACCTAATTTGAAATAACTGAAGTTATGAAACATAATGTGAGGCCAAAAGTTAATAATAAAAGATACTACATAAACTTATAGTAACAGCTGGTTCTGAATAAAGCCTAGTAAAGCCTTCTAATTTCAGTAGGGGTCAGTGCAATAGATTGCTTTTAAAAAGTTTAAAAGCACAAACTAAAAGAGATCGAGGTCTAGTGACTAAAAAACTTTAAGGACATTAGTTTAAAAAAGAAACCGAATATAAGAAAGATCTTAGCAAGATCATTTAAGAGAAAATAATAATAATAATAATAATAATAATAAGTAATAAGTAAATAAATAATGTTTATAAAAGTAATAATACAGGTCATTAATTTCTAAAGTAATAGGTTGGATGTTCAAATTCTTTGACAGTAATAATTTAAATAATTACTTATATAATATTTATATTATGGCAGCTGTTACTAATAATTAGGTTAGAATATCTGTAATAGTAATCATATTAGCATGACTTGCAAATTATAGAGCATCTGTGCAATGTTAAAGTTATATAGAGAAATGCAAACTGACAAATTAGACAGTACAAACTAGAAACAATGATTTGCTGTATTTCACAGAACATTGCAGAATTTTTTTTAAATGCACAAACTACAGAAATTAGTTCTAATCATAGCAGAATATTATAAAATTTCAAATAATGAGATGTTTTTTACAAAATTAATATTTTAATATATATTTTTTATTATATGTGACAGGTTTTGCTAATCTTTACTGATTGTAGCTAATAAAATCACAAGATCTTGCATAACTTAAAAAATTCAAAAAGCATTGCGAAAACAGAAAATCACAAATAACTCAAGATTTTACTATGATAACCACAGTTTGACTTCTAAATAAAAATTTTTAGCACAAAATTTTTAATTATATAAAAACATTTTTAAATATTAAATATTAAATAAATTAAACTTTGTACTAAATTCTGATCTTTATGCTCTTTTAATTTAGTAATTAGCATAATCTATCATAGATTCAGTATATGCAATAATCTTTAAAGCTTTTTAAATTATATATTTCTTGCTTAATTATTGAATTTTTAAGAAATACATATCAATATGTACTCTAATTGAAATTGGATGACAAAGTCATTCATATATGTGCTAAATAGGTAAAAATTTTCAAGGTATCAAAATGAATATGCACATATATAATACTACTAAAAAAAAAGTTTCAAAATACTAGTATAAACATGTTTTATAAATAATGATAATGATAGTGATAGTTTACAATTATACACTTGTAAAAAACAATTTTTTTAATAAATTATATTCTATTAGCACATTTTATTATTATTTTTTTTTGGTTTTTTTTTTTATTTTTAATGACAAAAACCAAAGTTTCTATTGCTACTATATAAGTGAGCATTCTGATATTTTTAGAGAAGATAAAGGAATTATATTTTGTAATTATTGTGATTTGTTTATTGAATAAAAAGCTAAATCTACTGTTGATAGATATTGTAGTTCAAAGAGGCATTTAAAAAACAAATGAATATATGAAAATAAAAAAGATTTCAAAAAGCAAATTATACTTGTTACTACTATTGCATTAAAATTAAAAAAAAAGGTTATTGTGAATTTAATTAAAGCTTTTTTATTTGCAAATATACCTCTTAAAAAAGTAAATAAATTACTTCTATTTTTAAAAAATACCTTAAAAAAGATGATGCAATCCCTTAAGCTTCTACACTTCATCAAATTTATTTGCCTAATGTTTTTAATCTATGTTTTTTTTACTTTAAAATCTTTTTAATCAAAAACCCATAGCAATAATTATAGATGAAACTACAAATGATTGTTCATATAGTATTGTAAACACTCTTTTTAACTTTCGTTAGAATACAAAATTAATTTTTGTTAAATTTTTAAATACAATTAATAATTCTACTATTGGTGAAGTTTTATTAACTCAATTAGTTAAATTTGATATTCCTTATACTTTACCAAAATTGTTTATTACTAATTCTGCAGCATATATAAAAAAATACTATCGGGAAGTTTTAAAACCAGTTATATTATAGTTATTTCATATGCCATGTTGTGCACATATTATTAATCTTATTGGATAATAATTTTAATTTTAATTTTATTAATTTTTTTTATTTTTTTTATTTTTTTATATAATAATAATTATATATTGCTTTATATCTTAGTGAAACTTAGTAAACATTTTCAGACTTTGATATTTTAAAAGATTTTTTATCAAAAATTAAAAAAACATTTGTTAACTTATCTGTATGTAAAAATCATTACTTAAATCATCTTCAAATACATGGAATTGCAAATCTTTGTAAAATTTCATTACTAAATAAAATATGTTGGAATTTATAGTTTAAGATGATATTATATGCTAAGAATTATATTAAGTATTGGTCTTTCTTTTATCTTGAAGAACACAAGCAAGATACAAATCATAAGTTGATTACTAAAATAAATAAAATTTTACAAGATAGGCATAAAAAAAATATAATTATTATTTATATTAATTTTATAGCATTTTATACACAAGAATTTATTCATGATTTAGATTTTTTTTAATAACAAAATAAGCCAACCTTTCTATATGTTAAAAAATGACTTGAACAGCTTTCATCATTTATTGAAAGAAATATTATAACTCAAGATTTTGAATCAGATATAAATAATCTTATTATAAAGTTTAATTTTAATTTAGATAAATTTTGTAATATTTTTCAATTAGCATTTGTTGTTACATATAATAAATATGCAGCATATATTCTACAACACACTGCACATTCTTTATTTTAGGTTTGTTATATTTTTAATTCTTTATATATTAGAATAGGAAATCAAATAAGTAATATTTCTCATAGGGATTTTCATCAATACTTAGTAATTACTGAGCTTAATAATCCATCACATGAGCTTTTACAAGAATGGACAATTTATTGTAAATCTGTAAATGAATTAATTAGAGAAGAAATTAATCTTCATAATTATTAGGTAGAAATGCAAGTAATTTTACCAGTTCTATTGAGTATTGCACAAAATTATAAATAGCTTCCAGTTTCTAGTTGTAGTGTAGAATGCAGCTTTTCTATGTATAATAATCTTTTAAATAGTGATTATCAGAAACTTTTACTTGATTTTTTAAAGCAATTAAGCATGTTATATTTTAATGATGACTAACTTAGGTTTTTTAAATAAATAAAATATTTTTACATAATGTTTTTTTAGTATATGAAATTATATAATCAGTACTAAACTAGCACAGAATTGTACAGAAATCAATATTTTTATTACAGATTTTCACAAAATACATAAAAAACACATCACATTACATTACAGAATTTTAATTAACCACATGCAAAATTTGGTTTTATTCACTACAAAAAATTATCATCCCTGATGCAAATACTAAATAAGTCCTTGTAGCTGTGTAAATCTGTTAAAATTAAGTAACAAGAAGTCTATTTGAAAAGATCCAAGTAAAAAGATAGCTGGATCTTTGATAGTCCTACTGTAAAGGCTAGCCTAAAGAAATTGATACCAAGTTTATAGTACCTAGTTATAGTAGCCAAACAGACAAGAACTTTTAGATTAGAAGTTTTAGAAGTACTACCAACTAGACTGTTAGAACATACTAAAGAAAAAGAATATCAGACCAACCTGATATATTGATAGACTAATTATAGTCTTATACAGTCTATCTGAATTGAGAGTTTGGTAAAAAGGCAGATGAAAAGGCAGAGGTATACTAAAGTACTGGAATTATGCTATGAAATAGATGCTAGAATCTAAGTAAACTCTACAAGAGCATAGTGATTTAATAGTTAAGCCCTGACCACAAGTGTTGATTCTGCTATAGTGATATCTAAATTAGTTGTAAAAATAAGTACAAAAAGCTCTTGGGGATTTACTTTAAAAATAAAATAGTATGACCTAATGAAGTTAACAGGTTTGCAGATTCAAAGGTTTAAAGTAAAATATCTAAGCAGGGATGTTAGATATGACAATTGGTAGAAAACCTTTAAGCAGACTTCTTAAATAGGTAATATAAAAAAGTTACATATATAGCCAATTGTATACTATTTTTGTAATAGTTTACTGAACTATATTTACTATTGTAAAATAAAGTCAAAAGATCCAAAAGATAATCTTAACATTAAAAAAATAATAATAAAATATTAGATTTTATGAGACACAATTTTAATAACAACTTGTAGTTCCTATTTTGTTGCTCATAATATTATTCTAAATAATCACTATTGTAATATCTTTGTAGAATTTGGTTCTTGTTATTGCAAAGTTAATAAGCACTATTTTTTAACTTAGCATAAATAGTAAATGGTTCAGTTCTTTTATCTTCAAACTTTGCAGAATATAAGACTTCTAAATTCTTTTGTTGAATCAAAACTTTATTTCCAACTTCAAATTTTTATAATTTTAGTTTTTTGTTATGTTTTTTTTTTGTTTTTCTTGTAATGCTTTTGTATTTTATTTGGCTTGTTTTTGTGCTTCTAATAGTTTGTCTATTAAGTTAAAAGCTTATGATAAAAAACTGTCTTCTAAGTTTATTTCTAAATTAGTTTCTTTTATTAGTAGAATTAATTATATAGGTAATACAGCTTGTCTTCTATAAGTTAGCTAAAAAGATATATATCCAGTAGTAGCATGCTTCTTAGTTTGATAAGCAAGCAGTATAGCAGAAAAATTTATATTCCAATCTTCATTAGTTTCTACTTTTACTAATAATTTACATAATATTCTATTTAGTCTTTCTATTATATTATTTGTTTATAAATAATATAGTAATGAAAACTTATATTTTATAAAAAAGTTTTTATATAGAACTTAAATTATTATAGAAATTAGGTTTAATATAAAACTAATTAAAAAATTTTAATAACATTATATTTTTTAATATATTTTTAAACTTATTAGAATCTAAAATATTAGTTAATTTTCTTTTTATTATTTAATATACAAAACATTAGTTATTAAATAAATTTTTTATTTAAAGAAATAGGTTTTAAAAAGTTATTAAAATCTAATTATTTTAAATAATAATTGTAATATTAACATAGTCTATAATCAAAAAAAACAGTTAACTTTTTCTAATGATTATCTAAACCAAATTTATCAAAAAGCTAAACTATAGAAAAATAATATAGTTAATATATTAAACTTTATAAAAACTTTTCTGAAGTACTAAGCATGTATAATAGGCATTAAAATAAAGTTAAAAAAGAAGCTATCACTTTGAGATAATAGTTTAAAAGTATTTTAAAATCATAAAAAAAATGATTAGTAAAAACTATAAGTTTCTTATAAAGTAAATAACAAAGTTGGATATATTATTTTTATACAACTATAAAACTTACAAAAAACTTTCAGAAGAGTTAAATGCTTACAAAAGTTAAAGTTTGGTTCACTTTATACCTTTATTTTTTCTTAAAAAAATTTAATAAAAGGTAAGTAATTTAGTTTACTCTCTTTAAAAAATTGATATGTAAAAACATCAAAATAGTTAGCAATGTTTATTTCTTAATCAGGATTGTATAAAGAATATAGTAATATAAACACAACTTATATATATGTTTTAAACTGCTAAAATACTGCTTTTAGACTAACTAGTAATCTATACTAACTTTCTACATTTAAGTTAAAGTTTTATTCTATATAGTTTTTATTAAATATTCTAAGTAAATAGAAAAATAGTAAAGTTAATTCTATTTAGTATAGTTTATAATTTTTAAAAGCCTAACACAAACTTATAATTGTGATTATTTAATAGTTATGTAGTAAAAGTTATATATATCTTTTTTTTTTTTTACTTTTTTCCTTCTTTCTTTTATTTTTTTAAGTTGTATCTTTTATTATTTTCTTTTATACCTTAGTGTTTTTTTATATATAAGTTTTTTTTGTTTTTGTTTATTTTTTTATAAGAAGATATTATCAGATTAGTAATATTCTATTATAAAGTAGCAGTTGGATGCAGCTCTTAGTATACTCTAATTTTTTATAAAGTTAAATAATGCAGACAAATTGCTTGTAAGATTTATAGAAGTATTTGCAAAATGTTAAATCAAAAGTTATACAAAATTTTGTATATATATATGCAAAAAATTATAATAAAGATAATTAGCAAGACTGTTTATATAAAAGAAAAAAATTTAATCTATAATATAAATAAGTATTATTAAAAAAAACCTGTTATTTTAAAAATAAGTTATTTAAAAAATATAACAATTTAGTAAAATAATTAGATTGTCAACTTTTCAAGTATTAGATTGGATGTTTAATACAAAAATTTGGATAATTACCTACAGTATATAATATTTGTATTTTTTTTTTATTTTTTTTAATCTTTGACTAGTCTTGCTAAGATCTTTCAACAGTCTTTGCATTTTTCAAACTAATGTTTTCAATATACTTTTGGATCTGAATCTTGACCTCCTTTGGTCCATACTTTTAAACTTTTCAGAAGTAACTGTTGCACTGATCTCTGCTAGTATTAGAAGTCTTTGCCAAGCTCTATCAAGAACTGACTATTACTATAAGTTCATGTAGCATCTCTCATTGTCAGACTTTTGGCCTCACATTACATCTTATGATTTTGGTTAATCCAAATCAGGTTCTAATTCGTGTTCATTATTGGGTGACTTCTCAATTGCAGGTCATTTGCCTTTTCTAAAAATAAGTCCATCTGATGATATTCTGGGTTCCTGGTGTCACAATGTTGCAGTTCTCTATTTTAGAAATGCATCTCTACAATTGCTGTCTCTAGGATTTGAACTGGCAACCTTGTGATTTGTGACTTCAAAGCATAACCACTATGCTATTAACTCTAGAGAAGTAATATTTATATTATAGCAACTGTTACTAATAATTGGATTAAGATACTTGTAATAATAGTTATACCAGTATGACTGACAAATTATAAAACATCTGTGTAAATAAAACATTATACAGAAAAATGCAAACTAACAATTAGGTGATGCAAATACTAGATAAGTTTTTGTAACTATGTAAATTTATTGAAATTAGGTAATAAGAAGTCTATTTAGAAATAACTAAATAGAGAGGTAGTTAGATCTTTGATAACATTACTATAAAGTTTAATTTGAAAAAATAAATATTAAGGTTATAGTACTTATTTGTAGTATTCAGGCAAACAAAAACCTTTAAGTTAGAAAAGGCTCAGAAATTCTACTAATTAGGCTGTCAGAATGAACCAAAAAAAAAGAATATTAAGTCAACCTAATATACTAATAGACTGATTATAGTTCTATATAGGCTATTTGGATTAGAAGTCTAATAAAAAGATGAATAAAAAGACAAATATACTAAAGTACTAAGATTATACTGTAAAATAAATGCTAAGATTTGTGTGAACTTTATAAGAGCACAGTAGTTTAATAATTAAGTCCAAATCACAAGTGTTAGTTCTGTTATAGCAATATCAAATCAACTTTAAAAATGAATGCAGAAGGCTCTGAAATATTTACTTCAAGGATAAAATAGTTCTAAGATTAAAACAATAATCTGAACATTTAGTGATATTAATACAGATTGCAGATTTAAAAAGTTTAAAGTAGAATATTCAAGCAGAAATGTTAAATATAGCAATTGGTAGAAAACCTTTAGGCAGACTCCTTAAATAAATAATATAGAAAATTTATATATATAGTCAATTGTATACTCTTTTGTAATAGTTTATTGAATCATATTATTAAAAAAGTTATTAATAAAAATCAAAAGATCAAAGAGGTTATCTTAATATTAAAAAAAAAGTTATTTAATAATTTATTTTTAAAATTGTAAGTATTTTTTTAGCAATACTTAATACAATATTTTTTATATTTAATATAAATTTCTTTAATTATCATATAATATACTTTTTTTGATTTTTTATATTGATTATTTATATATAAAGTTTTATTTTAAAAAAATATATTTATTATAAATTTTAATATAAGGTTACTTTTTAATAGAATTATTTCTTAGTTAAAAATAGTTTTTATATATTTTGTTAATATTACTAATAATTACAAATTATAATATTAATTAAAAGATTAAAATATTCATTAAATAATTAAATATTTTATCTAATTTGATATCTTTTGAAATAGATACTAAATGCTTTATATATTTGAATTGCAAACATTCTTTTTTTTTTATAATTGTCTTTTTTTTACAATATTTTTTTAATATTAAGATGACCTCTTTGGTCTTTTAATTTTATTAACATTTTTTAGATAATATATTTATATAAAACTATTATAAAAAATACATATAACTTTTTTATATTACTTATTGAAGAAGTCTGTCTAAAGATTTTTTACTAATTGCTATATCTAATATTTTTGTTTGAATATTCTATTTTAAATCTTCTCATTTTGTATCTTTGTATTAACTTTACTAAGTAATGTTTAGATTTTTATTTTAATTTTAAAACTAATTTATCCTTAAAGTAAACCTTCTAAAGTCTTTTGTATTTTTATTTATATTTGATCTAGTATTGCTATAGCCAAAACCAATATTTGCAATTAGGACTAAACATTAAATTATTATATTTTTATAGAATTTGTACTTTTCTTAACAATTTTATTAATGTTTTGTTTACTTTTACAAGTTCTTCTATACTACTAATTTAATAAGTTCTGTATAATGTAACTTTATATCTAAATTAACTAATAGTTAGATTGTTAAATTTTTTTTTGCTAAAGCTAATGTTAATTATATATACATAATTTATACAAAATAAGTATATAACTAGTCATATATATAACTTTTGGTTGTTTAAGTAATTCATTTATAGGTTTTACACAAACTGTTATATTTGTAATTATTAATAAAGTTATGTTCTTGCAAAGTTTACTTAACTCTTAGTATTAATTTCAAAATATATCTTTAGTACTTTTAATATACTACTGCTTTGTTCCTAGACTTACAATTTAGATAGTCTAGTAAAACTATAATTTGTCTTTGGTATATTAAGTTTTGTCTAAAATTCTTTTTTTTCAATTTGAATTTTAACAATCTAGTTGGTAATGCTTCTTACTTAGAGATTTTTGTTTGCTTAATTTCTTTATATTAGTATTTATTTTTTAGATTTAGTCTTTACAGTAGTATTGTTAAAGATTCGCATCATTTTTTTATTTAGGTATTTCTAAATAGGCTTTTGTTTTTCAATTCTACAAATTTATATAGTCACAAGAAGTTATTTTAGATTTGCACTATCTACTATGGATTTATATTTTTCTGTATAATTAAAGTTATACAAATGTTCATGACCTGTTAGTTATATTAGTGCAATCATAGTTACAGATATTTTGTCTTAACTGATTGACAGAAAATGGTTGCTATAATACAGATAAAATTTCAAAATTTTATTATTAGTAGGTTTTAAACTCCTAAGCTGTTACTTAAAGAGGTAACTTATTTATTTTATTAAATTATTACACTTTTTTGATGAATTTTTACAATGTTTATTATAAGATGATTTGGTATTATTTATATAAAACCTTTTTTATATTCTTAGTTATATATAAATATCATTCTTTTTGTAGTAATATTTAATTGTATCTTGTTCTTTAAAATTACAATACTAGAACTTAAAAGTTTATTTTTTTGTTTTATATAATATACTGTAATTTAATATAGTACGATTTTTTGGAATCACGCAAGGTAAATTAATTTCGGATCCGGTTCATTTCACCGACAGTACGATTCACTTACAAGTTTATTTCACCGACAAGCTTTTTATAAATTACACTAACCTTAACTCTAATTCTAAACCCGACACTAACGACAATGATCAGAATTACTTTGTCAGTGAAATGACTGTCAATGAATTGATCTATCGATTAATTTCATATAACATTAAATCAATTCTATCAAATGACTAATACTATATGGTTCTTCAACTTGCTGAAAATGGCGACCTTCGTTCCTATTTATGTAATCACTTCTCAGAATTAGATTGGATAACTAAAATTAAAATGGCAAAAGATATTTCTAGTGGAGTTAATTATTTACACAATGCAAATATTATTCATCTTGATATTGTAAGAAACCTTTTCTGCTTAGTTTACCTCTCGCTTTTTGTTATGTTCGTTAATATTACTATCCGTAAACGCATATTAATGATTACGGATTTTGGATTATCTAATTCATTAGAAAATAACATAAAATCTATTTGTGGAGGAACGTATGCATTTCCCGATCCACAATATCTCCAAAATCCATTTGTATATAAACGAGATAAAGCTTCTGATGTCTATAGTCTTGGCGTACTTTTTTGGGAATTATCGAGTGGTGTATCTCCTTTTAAAGATATACCTGATCCAGTAAGGATAGCTTTACAAGTAATTGAAGGCAAAAGAGAAAATCCTGTTAACGGAACTCCGGTTGACTTTATGAATATTTATTGTGATGCTTGGAGTGGTGATCCAAATTTACGTCCTAGCATAGACAAAATCCGTGTTAAATTAAATTATATACGAATGGTTCCAATTTATCACAGTGAAAAAGATATAGGTATTTCGAGTAATGATACAGAATTTAATTCATCTAAACTAGATGATGCTGATGATAGCATTCAAGATATGACTTTAATAGGTTCCTTATTTTTAATTAATTATTAGGATTAAATTAATAAATCTTATTTTTTATTAATAACAAATTATTTGCTTTTACAGAACAACGATTTAATCAATTGCATGCCGTTAGTCAAAATTATACAAATTTCAATTCGGAAATTTATATTACTATGGACAAAGAGGATCTGTTTGTAAGATTAAATAAATTATTAGAAATTGATTCAAATAATACAGAAGCATTAAGACTTCGTGGAATAACACACT
>CAJVQA010010590.1:0-11284 GCA_910591915.1 Cetraspora pellucida | reverse complement strand
TATTAAAGATATACTAAGATTGTAAAATACAAAATAAAAACTATATGCAAGAATTAAAGCTCAGACAACTTTATTTGTAATCTAAACCAACTATAGTAGTCAAGGCCCACTTAGATTTGTAATGTTAGAATATGATTATAAGATATGCTATAATTAATTCAGAATATTAACCATATATTGATTTTTCTAATAGCCTGTCCAATTAGTGAACAGGTATTAGGATATAAGTATAATTGATCTGCTATTCCATATAGACATAAGTATATATAGTTTGTATGTGATCTTTTGTGATGTCTAATTTGTTATGTTTGTTATGAAATATTGTAATTATTAAAGGTTTGAAAAGATGTAATATTATTATTTTTTTTCCAATTGGAGAAATTAATACAATAAGGTTTTCATATTTAGTTATAGATTTAATTATTAATATTAAGAAGTGTTTAAATGATAGTTTGTGAAACTATTTTAGTAAATATATTGTAATTATGAATTGTTTCAATTAGGGATTTGGGTATAAGGCCTTTAAGAGTAAAGTCCAGATAGAAAAAGTTTGTTTAAAATAATATTTGGTCAAATGAAAGATGGTTTTGAATTTTACGAATAAGTTCATATAGCTGACTAGTAGATAAATCATAATCTGCTTTAGATAGAATGTGCTGAATTGATAAGTTAATAATGTTTGTAATAAAAGAAGAGTTAGAGCATGTTAGTCAATGTAAGTGGGAGTTAGGAAGATTACATCGAAAGCAGTTAGAATTCATAAAAATAGCTAAATATATATTGTAAAAAAAAAAGTGTGTTGGTAGTTCATTAAGTAGAGTTTTAACTTTAAAGGCTTTTAATTGATTAAGCTTAAAGCTAGTAAAATTTGATAAAAGTTTTTGGTTGTGATTAAGGTATAACCATGTAGATTTCTAGTCTATATAATGATTAATATAAGTCTATTTATTGTTTCTTTTTTGTGATGACCACATTGCTAATATATAAGCTTTGCAAATATTTTTAATAAAATATCTGGTAGGAAGCTTAACAGAATTTTGTTCCTATTGTAAAATATGAAAAGAATTGTAAATATTTGTATATTAGAAGATTAGTGGCAAAGAAAAATTGTGTTGTTTTGCTAAAGAATCAGTTATATTATTAAAAGTATTGTCTGTATAAGTCTGAACTTTGTAGAAGTTAATGTTTAAGTTAAAGAATTTAATAATATTAAGAAAAATATGCCATAAAGGCCATGTATTAAATTTAAAAAGTTTGTTAGGATTGTTAAGTTGAGTAAAGAGTTTGTAAAACTTTAAGATAACTGATTATGAGTTAGTATAGATTTAAAATATTGCATTGCAAGATATAGTTAAGATTGCTGATAAGATAAAAAAGAACTTTGCCTTATAAGCTGATGGCCAGTGATGAATTTTAGCTAAAAATTTATGAAGCACTTGGTTGTTATTGTTAACTTGGACCCATCTAATGCCCATTGAGCTTTGTTCAGTTCCAATATAAGTTACTGATCTATTTGTATAAAAATTAAATTTTTTATAAGATAAATTGTTTTGGAAAATTTCTTCAAATTTGTTTGAACAGTCATTAGGTTTAAAGATTTTTGTAATAGTTGAATTTAATATATTAATAGTAGAATGGTTATAAAGAATTTATAAAGAATATTTAATTGCTGTTGAATAAATAAGATCTAGGTAATTAGCATTGAATTTGAGTTTAGAGATTTTTCTTTCTAGAAAGCTAGTACAAATATTTGCTGAAATGTTAATTGTGCATATTTGGTTAATTCTGTTTGAGTTAAGGTGGCATCTAGTGCATAGTGTACAGTTTAATTCCAGAAGAGAATAGTAGTAATTGTGTTCTAAATCAATATTAATATTCTAATATAATATGGAAAACTGATTTGTATTTAAAAGATATTTGCAAATTTTGCCAATAATAATCTCATCATTATCATTATTGTAGATAAGTAGCCAAGGTTTGAGTTTTTTCTTAATTAGTAAAATGTTGTATGCAAGGCATTAACTCTGAGAGATTAAAAGTAAGAAAGGATTAAGCAATATGTTCTATCAGATAGGATTGTGTCTTTCAGATAGATAAACCAAAAAGGTTGTCTTCCTTTTATTAGATGACAAAGTTTTGGTAAAAGGTGGTGCTATTGAAGTAGTATGCTGTTGTCTGCAATACATAATTGTTTTAGATAGAGTATGTTGTTTTTGTGAAGTTGTTTTCTAAAAATATAGTATTTGAAAATATTGACTAAGTATTGGTTTTAATGATTGATAGCTATTATAAACAGTATTAGGTCACAAAACATTGGAGTTTGCTAAAATTAAAATGCCAAAATTTTGTAGAAGTTGTATGATTTTAAAATTAAGTATAAGTTTATTAGATCTATTAATAAGCAGTTGGCTATACTGAAGAATATTGGTAGCAGACTAGAAATTGTTTTGAAATTGCTGTAATCTGATTTTAGTAAAAATGCCAAGAATTTCTAAGTTGTTAATTCTTTGTTAAAAGCATAATATATAATGTTGTAGTTGGATGTCCCAAATATTATATACATTGTATATATAAGGGTTTAGCATAATGCTGTTAGGGCTAGTATGAGAAAGTTTAGCTTTGTGTTTAATTATAGTAAGATATTTGGATAAGAGTTTGTTACAGATAGAATGTTTAAGAATGATATTGTGTAGTTTGTATTTAATAATGAGAATGATTACAGTATTAGTAATATATATAGCTTGTTTATCTGTGATTTTTTTAGTATCTGTAATATTGATAAGTTGGATTGCTTTATTATAAATTAGTTGGCTTTGTTTAGTGTATGAATTATTAAGAGTAAACCAACATCCTAGAAATTTAAATGGTTGGTTGGCAGGAATTGGTATAAGTGATGAGTTAAAAAAGTAAATTAGAATTGTAGATAGTGTGTTTGAGGTAAGAATTGATTTAGTTAGGTTAATTTGAATATCAACCATATAATAGAAAAGGTAGCTGTAGCAATAATTAATTGTAATTCTTCTTTGGATTTGGCTATTCAAAGTGTATTATCAATATATGCTAGTATGAATACAGAGGTTTGAAGTTGTTAAAACTTTAGTCAAAACAAACTAGTATTCCATCTTGTAGCCAAAGTATATCCTGAAAAGTTTGAAGCTATTTTGGTTATAAGAGGATCATAGTAAATTCTTCAGAATAGTAGAGCAATGGTTTCTTCTTGGTCAATATTATTTTTGATATTGTAGGAGTTAGTGAGATCTAAATTTGTAATAACCTAATTATATCAATTAGTAAGCAGGTTAGTAAGAATATTAATAAAATTAGATGGCATTTGTAAGCATGTTAAAGATTTAGTAAAGAGTACAAGATCTACAGAATCATAGACTTTACTTATATCCTAAGATAAAAACCAGAGTTGTTTCAAGTTACAAAAAGCTTCTTTAATAACATTGTTAAGTATATATATAGAGATAGTTGTGCTATTACCAAGTAAAGCTATATAGTTAAAAGGTAATAGAATTTTATAATAAGTAAAGATGTAATTAAGCCAATTGGTAAAAAGTTTTGTGTAAAGTTTTTTAATATGTTCAAGTAGACTAATAGATCTAATGTTAGTTAAATTGCTATCAAAGATAGATTTTTTAGAAATAGAAAAAATTCTTTTTTCTTTTCATTGATTTGGAATTTAACCAGATATAAGATAGTAATTAAAAAGAGCTGTAATTGTATTAAGGAATGCATTCTAGCATGTTTGAGCATCTTATAGCTAATGCCTGATGGTCCATATGTTTTGTTGTTAGAAAGTTGATTAATAACTTCAAAACCTTTTATAGAGGAGAAATTTTTAAGTGCTAGTTAATACTATATAGAATTAATATTAGGTTTAGATTAGTATTCTTGTTGCTACATTGTGTTAAATAATTGTAATTGGATGTTTTAAGGGGCTTTCTAATTGTCAAAATATTGTTAAATATGCTATTTAATAAGTAATGATTTAGTGATAACATTATTAGGTTCTTTAATATTGTCAAACTTAATAGGATCTTTGTGTTAATTAAATATACTATTAATTATTGATGTTGGACTATTTTGGAGTTTAGTACACCTTTTAGCTATATTGTTATTAATTTGTTCTCATATATTTTTAATATTTTCTAAGTTTAAGGTTTTCTCCAACCTATCCTAGCTAGAAAATAATTTGAAACAATTATCTATAGCACTTATTAGGAAATAGAAGGTGTAATGTCACATTGGGTGTCTATTTTTTAGCAATACAAATGTAGTTTAGAAATCTTTATTTTAGGAATTTTTTTCTGTAATTAAATTTCTTATTGTATTTTAAAGTTTCTACTATGATATTATATAAATAAATAAATAAATAAAAAAAAAAAAAAGAACCTTAATAAAGTACTAGTGTAACTGCTTAAGGTTAAAAAAAAAAAAAAAACAAAAAGGCAAAATCTAAAATCTGTCTTTGCAGATTTTTTTATTGGTATTTTAGAAAAGTCTGTTAGGTTACCCTGGAATTTTCATTTTTCTGATATCTATTAAAATTTTCTAAATATTCAATTAGCTTTTACAAATATACTACATTTTATAGATTATTTCTAAATAGTTTAGAAGTTTGAATAATTAAATAATTTTTCTAAATAACAACATTATACAAATAGTTTGTACTAATTAAACTTTATAAGTATTATTCTAAAAGATAGCTATACAAAATGCCAAGCATTATTAATATTAAATCCAACTCCTTTGATCTTAATAATTATTTCTTTAAATATAGTAACAGATTTGGTTTTGTTACTCATAGTAGCAATATTTAAACTCTTAAAGCTTTACTAATTAACTTTTTTTTTTTAATATTAATGATAAGATCATGTCTCTATCTTTATTGAATATTTAATTGAGATTTTACATAGAATACAATTCTGCTTTTAAAATATTATAAAAAGGATAAAAGCTTAGAATAATTTATTTGTAATCTAAACCAACTAAAGTGGCCAAGGCTCACTTAGATTTGATTGTTAGTAATTATATATGAAGATTAGTTTAATATTTAATCTATTGAATATACTAGGCATTTATTTTTGAACTAATAGAGTTGAGTGAAAGAGAATGTAATAAAGATAAAGCAGCATTTGGAAGTGTATCATGTTTAAAAAGTTGAGCTGTAGATCTTGAGATGCAGTATAAAATCTAGATTTTATGATAGATTTGTTAGTTAAGATGGAGTAAAAACTTGATAACAAGTGTTGTGGCTACTTTTTTAGATGACAGACTTGCAATAATGTCAATAAATTCATTTGGTATTAGACCAGTTAGAGTTGAAAAAACAGAAGATAAGTCTGGTATACTGTGAATAGTCATACTACTTGATAGCTTAATTTGATTATATAAATTAATTATAGTATTTAAGATAGTGTCAAGTGTTTTAGTATTTAAAGTATATTGTAATGAAATGTCTATAAGGTTGTATAGTAATTGATTAGATAGACAAGTTGTTCAGTAAAGGTAGAAACTAATTTGATAACATTAATAACAAATAGATGAGTTTGAATAATTACATTTGTATAGAATATGTAAAGTAGGAAGATCATTTAGTAGAATTTTAATTCTAAAGGATTTAAGAGTAAAAGCTGAAAACTATATGAAAAGTTTAAGATTTTTTAGTTATTGTTGATATATAGCCAAATGACTTGCCAGTTAACTTGGTTAAAAATTTTGTGCCATTTTTAAAAATGATTTTGTGTGATCCATAATGTGTAAATATGTGCATAACATATTGTATAAATACTGCAATGAATAGGTAGTTCTAAAAAAAAGTTTTCAAAATTTAAAGTGTATATAGAATTATAGATATTATAAGATATAAAGATAAGATATAGCAGATTGTAGTAACTGTATGCAAGTTGGTTTGCAAGGTTATTATACTGATTATCCTGATAAACAGTAACTTTGTAAAAAATAATATAAATATTGTATAATTTGACAAAGTTTTTTTTTTTTTTGCTTTTACTAAGGCTGTTAGTTATAGTGGCTACTGCCTTTATTGTGAATTCAATTATGATTATATAACTTATACAAGGTTACTCCTATACTACACTAGCAGATAGTAGCACAAGCTTCCATACACCTAATTAGATGCTGTCTAACCTAACCTTGACCTCCTTGTCTGTATATCTGTCAAGCCATTACATATTTCAGAGTATGTCACCTAACTGTAGGGCTTCAAAGGGCCTCTTTGCTAACAGGGCTTGCTCTTGTAAAGTTCACACAGACCCTAGTACTAACTTTATAGCATATCCCTAGTACTTATAGTATACTTCTGCTTCTGACTTTAAACTTTCAATCCAGATAGTTTGATAGAACTATGACCTGTCTCTGGTACTTCAAGGTCTGCTCTTAAGGTTCTTTTCCTCTGGTTTGAGACTTCTGACAGCCTAATTGGTGGTACCCCTCATCTGAAGTTCTTGTCTGCCTAATTTCTTTTGCATTAGTATCTGTTTTCTAAGTCTAGTCTTTACAGTAGTACTGTTGAAAATTCATGCTACCTCTCTACTTTGGTCTTTCCAAGTGGGCTTCAGCTTCTTAGTTTACAGGTTTACATAATCATGAGAACTTATCTTGGGTTTTACTACCTAATGCTGACTTGCATTCCTCTGTATAACTCCAACATTGTGCAGATGCCTTATAACCTGCCAGTTATTTGGTGCGACTATGTTATAAATACTGATCCCAACTGATTGACAGAATGCTGTCACCATAATACCATCTATATATTATATAGATGATTATCCAAATTTTCACTATCAGTAGGATTTGAACTCACTACCTACTACTTGGGAGGTTGACAACTTATCTACTACACTAAGTAACATACTCTGATTTGACAAAGTTAATAAGTGTATTCCATAATGAAAAATATGATGTATGTATATAGGATAGAGTATAAATTGAGTTTGAAAGACTGTAATATTTAGAGATTACAAACTATGAATCAGTATATATATATATAGTACTGTTTTTGAAAGCAGTAATAAGAGCTGATAAAATAGCAGTAAGCTTAGACTTAAATAAGCAGAGCTAATATCTTGTTTGGGCTTAAAATATATGCATTATATTGTTGTTTAAAATTTGGGCTCATTTAATACCCATAAAGCATTGTGATGTATCCAGGTTAATGACAAAGCCATCTGTATAAAAATAGAGTTCTGATAATTCTGCATTGTAGTTAGTAATTTGTTAAAAGTTGTTTGATAAGATGCCAGGTTCAAATATAGTTAGAGTTAGGTTTGTTGTAATGTTAATATTAGGGGAGTTAGGAATTTGAATAGGATGTCAAATTGCAATAGAGTATATATGATCAAGGTAATTAGCATTAAAGTTAAAACATTTGTTGTATATATTAACTTGTCCAAAAAATCTAAAAAAGAGATTGATAGAAATATTGTTTGTATATTTGTTGGCAATTATATAAGAGTTAAGAGAGCAACCTGGGCATGCTTGTGATTGAATAGGTAAAAGTAAATATAGGTAAATAAATTGTTGTTCTATATAGCATTGCTAGTGAATAATAAGAATAGTTTCTAAAAGAGAGAGTTGTCTTCTGGCTTTGCCAGTAATAATTTGATTATCAAGTACTGTAATTAGCTATAGTTTTTTTTGTAAAAAAAAACTGTCTAGTTAAATAACTATAGTAATTAGTGCTAGGTAAGTATAAATGTTAGTGAAAAGTATAATTATATAAATGGCTTATAGTTTGCTTTTTTAGGTAGCTAAATTAGAGTAGTAGTTTGCCTTTAGGAATTTTGTTTATACATAAAGATATGTGTTTCTATTCTAAAAAACATAAGTTGTCAAATGTAATAAGTTGGTCTAAGTAAAGAATACAGTGGTATCTAATTTGTTTTTTAAATGTTGAGTATTTAGTATATAATAAAAATATTAAATCAAGTGAAGTGAACCCTTCTTGAATAGTGTATGGAATATTGTATAGTAGATTAGATATAAATATTATGCCAAGGTGTTTAAAGAGTTGAATGATTTTGAAATAAATAATGTGTTTGTTAGGTTTATTAATAATAGGATTATTATGAATCAGAATACTAGTAGATGATTACAAGTTGTTCTGAAGTTGTTAAATCCTAATACAAGTGCTTATTCTCAAAAAATCAAGAGAATTGAGTCTTTTAATAAAGTTAGTAATATGATGTTGTAGTTAAATGTCTCATATGTTATAAATATTGTATAGTTGGAGGTAAAGCAGTATACTAGTAGAAATTGTGCAGCTAAGTTTGGCTTTGTTTTTAACAAGTCCAATATGATTTGTAAGAATTTTTTCACATATATTTTGATTAAGAACAATGTTGTAAAGTCGATATTCTATTGTAGGAATTATAACAGTATTAATAATATATTATATATATGTATCAGTTATTTGCTTAGTACTTGCAATTTTGATAAAATGTGATGATTCTGTTATAATAAGTTTGGTTTGTTTAGTTAGTTTATTATTAAGTGTAAATTAGCATTCAAGAAATTTAAATAGTTTATTTAATGAATGAAGGTTGAGAAGATAGTTGTTGTATGTGATAGGAGTATAGTTAGTTTGTTTATTATTAGTTGTAAGTATAGATTTAGTGAAATTAATCTGTATATTGGCCATGTTATAAAATAATTCAGCTGTAGAAAGAATTTGTGATAGTTTTTGTTGTAAGGATGCAATTCAAAGGATATTATCTATATAGGCAAGAACTAAGCAGTGTGCACTAAGCTTGTTTAAGATTAGTTAGCCAAAAAACTTGTATAGTATAATCTTTGAAGTTGTTATAAATGTGTAATATAAGTGGGTCATAATAAATTCTTTATAGAAGAGAAATAATGGTTTTACTTTGGTTAATGCCATTAAGTACAGAATATAATAAAATAAGACTGAGGTTTGTAATAACTTGATTTTGTCAATTAGTAAGTATATTAATAATAGTGTTAATAATAAAACTAGGTAGAGCAAAGCATTGTAAAGACTTTTGAAGAAGAGTAATATTAACAGAGTCATATGCTTTGTTCATATCTTGAGATAAGAACCAAATTAGTTTATAATTGCATAATGTGTCTTCAATAAGGTTATTAAATATATGAATGGGTATAAATGTACTATTGTTAGGTAAAATGACATAATTGTATAATAAAAGAATATAATGTTGGGAAAACATAATACTAATTCTGGTTGTAATAATTTTTGTATATACTTTTCAAATATGTTTAATAAGATTTATAGAATGAATAAGATTTAAGTCTTCATTAAATGTGTTACATTTTGGAATAGGATAGATTCTGCTATGTTTCCATTGTTTAGAGATTTGACTTGAACTGAGACAATAATTAAATAAAGCTATGATAGCTTAAATACAGGCAGTGTCTATATGTTTAAGCATTTTATAGCTGATGCCTATAGGTTTACAGGCTTTTCCATTAGGAAGTTTTGATAATGTTTGAAGAACTTCTTCTTCTGTTATAAGAGAGTTAAAAGAGTTGTACTATTGGATGTTAATATGTTATTGTGGTTGATAATGCATATGTTATAAGCTGTTAAACAGTACTTGATCAATTAGTCAATATGCAGTTCAGTTATAAAAATGTAATTGTATATGCTGTTTAATAAAATTAGAATCTGTAATGAGTTGGTCAGAAAGTTTGATATTAGAAAAGTAGATAAGAGCTTTGTATCAGTTAAGAATGCTATTTATAGCTTGTTTAGAACATGTTATAAGTGTTTCATATCTCTTTTCTGTTGCTTGTTGAATTTGTTAGCAAGTAATAATGAATTTTCAGTATAATGAGCTTGATATAGTTGTTTTCAAATATCTTATGCATGTTGAATCTATGTGTGAGTTTGGAAGTGGTCATTTGAATTAAGAGCTTAAAGGTTGCAATAAGATCTGTTATTAATGTTCTGAATCTTAGAGTTTATTGTGTTAATATTGAGGTTGTTGTGAGTTTGTTTGACAATTTTAATTAGATGTTTAAGCTCTTTAAGTAATGTATAAAGTAGAGTAGAATAAGAGGAATATTGATGATTATAGCTATATTTACAAGTTTTTTTGTTAGGAATTTACTAATTAACTTCAACTTCACAACATATAACTTACAAAATGGATTTTATTTCTTTGCAAGGCCTACTGAACCTACTATTACTACCTGCCTCTGTAAAAAATATTATTCCTATTTTACTTTACAACATATTATTATTTTACTATCTTCTCAATTTATTTTAGAAATTATTTCAGATTTATCTAACTCTATGAAAATTGATTTCAATATTAAACTATTCAAATCTTATAAAAGTCTTTTAAGATCCAAATTTTAATCTAAACACAAGATTACTCACCCATTTTCTACTTTCTGTAGTGATATTAGAAAAATCTTAACTGAGTCTATTTTTTTTAAACTATTTTCACATAATGCACATATATGCATTATATGCAAAACTAAGAATATATTCTGTATTATTCTCAAAAACAACAAACACTCTTTAGACCTTAAAGCTCCAACCTTTACAAATAATAAAAAAATCTTTCCTGCCTATACACACTGTATTTATACTCTTAAACTTAAATATCCAACTTCTTCAAAATCTATGAACTAAGAACAGCACAATCTCTACTATAAAATTAAATACTGACAACTATCTGCAAAAGAAAAACACATATTTTTTAAGAAATTTATTATAAAATTGCCTAAAAAACCTAAAACAAATAATGAATTCAAAGATAATAATCAGATTATTAATAACAAAATACAAAAAAACTAAAGCAATAACAATTCAAAACCAAAGACTAAACAAAAGAAAAAGAAAAAAAACTCTACAAAAACATAATACAACAAATAACTACAACTGGTTTTTAAACTATCCTATTACTTCTAAAATATAAAAACACAGTAAATTGAGCATATCATTAGTACTACAAGTCTTCTTACTTTTAAAATCATATCTTATAAACTTCAATCTAGAACAAAAAATCTTTACTGTATTAACAAACACAAAACCTAATAACAGACCTTTTGCAAAATACTTATTTAATTATATACTTAACAAAATAACTAACACTAAATTAAAATTCTTAACTGACTTTATGCTTAAAGCTAATTCTGAATTTGATCAATTAAATCCTATTTCTTTTAAAGTTTTTTTTTTTTTTTTTTTTTTTTTTTTTTTTTAAACTTAAGCAGTCATGCTAGTACTTTATTAAGGTTCTTGAAATTACTTTTGCAATTACATAGA
>CAJVQA010010589.1:0-11286 GCA_910591915.1 Cetraspora pellucida | reverse complement strand
ATTAAACCACAATACCGATAAGTGATTAATAAAAGTCAAAAGACCAAAGAGGTCACCTTAATACCAAAAAAAAAAAATTTAACAACTAACAACATCTCAACTGGCTATACTTTTATTATATATAATAATTATTCTTTAAACCTTCATCTATCAAATGAACCATTTAAATTTCTTGGATACTGGTTCACACTTAACAATAAACAAATTAAACAAACTAAACTTATCACTGCTGAGTCATCACATCTTATTAAAATTGCAAACAATAAAAAATTACTAATACATATGCATGATATATAATTAATATTGTTATTATCTCTACAATTGAGTATCATTTTTACAACATTGTTCTTAGTCAAAACACATATAACAAATTCTTACAAGCCATATTGAACTTGTTAAAAATAAGTCTAAACTCAATTGCACAATTTTTACAAGTATACTACTTTATCCTCAACTTTACAATATTTATAATATATAGGATATTCAATTACAACACCATATTACAACTTTACCAAAAGACTCAATTTACCTGACCTTTTGGAAATAAGTACCTAAATTAGACTTCAACAACTTCAAAATAATTTATAGTCACCTACTAGTATTCTAATACATAATAATCCTATTATTGATAATTCCAACAAATATACAGTTAATTTCAAAATTATTCAGCTTTTTAAATATCTTAGTATGATGTTTACATCTAATCCACTATACAATATTTTATGCACTATTCAAGAGAGCTCTATTTTACTTGAATCACTACTTTCCTCATACTCTAAATATATAACATTTAAGAAACAACTTAGATATCATAGCATTTTATATTTAGATCAACTTATCACATTTGATAACTTATACCTTCTAGACTGAAAACATAATTCTCCATATATAAACAAAATTTTCAAAGCCAAACAACTATTCTGGTTTACCTATTTGAGGACCAAGTCACAAGTTACTCTTACAATTGTACTCTTTATTAAAATTTACACTTATCTAACATAAATTATTATAGTTATACAACTGGACATTTTTCTTTATAGAAAAAACCATGGCCTATCATAGTTCTTGACAATCAAATTATTATTGTCAAAGCTAAAAGACAGCCTTTACTATCTAAACTGTTCTTATAACTTACAGCTAACAAATACACAATTATTATTCTTATTAATGCTTTAACTAAATTTTATAGTTGAGTTAATACATATAACAAAACTCTTAACTTTAATGCTAACCATCTTGACCTTATATATTTTATTGGAATTAAACATCCAATTCAACTCCCAAATCTTTTTAATATTGCTATTACAATATACTTAATTCCAAATATCTTCGAACACAGTTCATTTACAAATAACCTTCAGCAAATTGCTAATTATAACTTCAACTTATCAGAACTTTACTTTTATACAGATGGCTTAGTTATAAACTTGGATACTCTACAAAGCTCAATGGGTATTGAATTGGCTCAAGTTTTAAATAATTCTATACTTTATACTTTCTAAACTCAAACTAAATATTGGCCTTGTTCATTCAAGTCAGAGCTTATTGCTATTTTATCAGCTCTCATTACTGCTTTTAGAAACTGTACTATAAACATATATACAGACTCACAATCTGTAATTTCCAAATATAATAGTCTTTTAAACTTAACAATAATTATATCATATCAATTTTATTAAATTATATAATATCATATTATCTTTTACAAAGTTACTGCTTATCAAAATAACAAATATAACAATCTTGCTGACCAACTAGCATATAATTATTACAACCTGTCATATCTTATTTTTACACTTTATAACATTACAACTTAGCTTATACTCTAATCTTTGAGAATTTTCTTTTAGAGTTACCTACTCATCATAGTATCTGTACAATATGTTATACATATATATATGCACTTTGGATAACACAAAACTGTTTTCAAAAATGATACAAAATCCTTAACCAAGTTAATTGGCAAGCCACCTAGCTTTATATTAACAATAATTAAAAAATCTCAAACTTTTCTTACAGCTTTTAGTCTTCTACTCTTGAATTTTTTATAATTAAAATCTAATCAGATGAACTTTTTACTTCATATATTTTACATAAATACTATCCTTCATATTTACCTATTTGTCATTAATGCTACCAAATTAGTTCACATTTTTACTAAACAACTTGTTCATCTAACCAACTATTATTTAATCTTATTGATATCTTATTACAATATACTTTTAATTCAAATATACTTAATACTACACCTAATACTATAACCAACTTATACTATCAAATTAAACTACTTTACTGCATGTCTATTCATAATAGATCTGATATATTATCAATTTTCTTAACTTTAACAGGCTTAATACCAAATGAACTCATTGACATTATTACAAATTTGTCTTTTAAAAAAGTAGCTACTACACTTTTCATAAAGTTTTTACTTTATCTTAATTAACAAATCTATTACAAAATTTGGATCCTCTACTGTATTTCAAAATCCACAGCCCAACTTCCTAATTATAATTCATTATTAAATCCTATTTCTTTTGTATTACATATTCTTTCTTCTAATTCAATTAGTTTTAAAATTAACTCCTGATATATCTAATGAATTAAATATCAAACCAATTCTCTATACATTATTACTAACACCCAAATCTAGGTAAGCCTTGGCCATTTCAGTTGGTTTAGGTCGCAGATAAATTAGTCTAAGCTTTAATTCTTTCTATAATATTTTAAAGTAGACTTATACTTTATATAAAATCTTAATTGAATATTTAATAAAGATAGAGACATAGCCTTATTATTAATATTAAAAAAAAAGCAAAAAACAAACAAGAGTTACAAAATATATTGAAAACAGTCAACTTCTTTCTCTTCTATATTAATATCAAAATTAATTTTTACAAATTAACTCTAGTAACTAATAACTTAGATTTTAATACTAATATAATATTCTAAGAAAAAAATATAATAAACATTAAACAAAAAGCAATATTTAAACATCTAGATGTATAATTTACCTAAGATTCATTACTTCAACCTATAAGAAAATTTATTATTAAAGATATTACTTCTAATTTAAACAAAATCAAATTTGCTAAAATAAATTATAACCAAATTTTATATATTATTAACAATATTATTCTTATATATGCTATATATCAGATACAAAGCACTTACTTATTAAAATATTCTTGTAGTTTTATTACAAATTTATATACAATTATTATTAAACAGAAAGCTTAACTAGCTTAGTCTATACTCAACTCTACTTTATATCATTCTAGTATATATGCTCTAAATACACTTTATAATATTTAACAACAACAGCAAATTTGTACATTAAATCAAAGTATCAATTTTTCTAATTTTAAAATCTGAAATCAAAAAATTTAGCTATAACAAATTTAAAACTTAGCTAATTTAAACAAATCAATCTTGTTAGAACTATTTATATTAATTACAAATAAAGCTAAAACAAATACAGTTCATATAATACTTATACTTTATTTATTAAATATTTAGCTTGAATATACAGCCAACTTATGGTCTATTTTTAAACAAACAAAGATTACATTTATCAACTAAATTCTTTATTTCATAAAACAATTATACTTAATTAAACAAAAATTAAATAATCACTATATCACTTGTATCAAGCAATTTCTTGACTATTCAAATTATAATATTTTAAATTAAATATCATTTTATTATAATATACAAAAAATAACAAAAGAAAAAACACCAAAATAGTTCAAAGCAATTACAGACAATATAATCTTATTAACAAATTTATTTACAACACTAAATTATCCTAACTTATACATCTTTATAAAAATCAATACTACTATTTTACAATAAATAATTACAAAATTACAACTATTTAAAAAAGTAATAAGCATTATTAATAATTAGGCTAAAATCAAACATTATAATACTTATTCACTAAACACTTATTAGCTAATACTATGTCTTAAATATCAAATTAAAAACTTAAAATTTAAAACAACTTACTGTTACTTTACTAATTTAATACATCTAATTTTCAAAATTCAAGTTAACTGTTACAAACAAATTTATGTAAATCTCAATTGTCTATTTTCACTAAACAACTATATAACCTAAACAAAATTACAAACTTCTGCTATTAATTACAAAATACAAAAATACTTATTGATTTATATAAATATTTGCAAATAATCAAAAAGAAATATGAATAATATATATAACAAGTTCATTTCTAAAAAAACTAAAATTCAAATTTATAATCAGTTACAAATAAAACAAATGAACACAACACACTATTTTCTCAACTATTACATCAGCATAATGATTAAACTTGGCACTGTATTAACCAAACCTTTCTTTTTTTAGATTATGCAATGTTTATAATGCTTGCAATAATTTTTATAGTAATAACAGAAGAAATGAAAATTCAAATATTAACTAATAAAAATAACATTTTTAATAAAATTTTAACAATGCTTGCAACTTTATCTGAACAGAAATATCAACTAAGAAAAACTTTTTTCAATAATATAATCACTCTTCTTAGTACTATAATTAATACTAAAAATCTAAAGATTCAAATTAATCTAACAAAAAAGAAGATCAATATAAAAAATATTTTTTTTCAATTTCATACTAACCTGTTACCTAACACAGTACTCAATACTACTTTTATTCTCTGTATATTAAATATACCAACTATATATACAATTTACTAAATACCTAAAACTTTACAATAAGCAAAAGCAATTATTATATAAAATAATTAAAAATATATCAAACATATTTTTGATAAACTTTCTAATATTAATTAAAAACTTATATTTGAATATCTTAACTTTAAAAACAAACCTTTTAGCTAAAATACTAACTCTACAAAATCTACTTTAAAAACTTTTAAAATTAAAATTTTAACTTCAGAACTATTAATGCATCTTAATTTTTATAAAAGAAATTCAAAAACTTACATTAACCTATTTTGTGCAAATTGCCTTAAC
Organism: Cetraspora pellucida; assembly: GCA_910591915.1. Classification (NCBI taxonomy): domain Eukaryota; kingdom Fungi; phylum Glomeromycota; class Glomeromycetes; order Diversisporales; family Gigasporaceae; genus Cetraspora; species Cetraspora pellucida. The sequence continues at coordinate 6,286 of CAJVQA010010589.1, read as the reverse complement.
ATATTAAAAAATATAATTTATATGCTTACTTGCCTTTACAACCAAATAAAATTAAAAAAAATTATAAAAAAAGCAATAACAAAAATCTGTAAAGCTAATGAAATTAAACTAATTATATTAATAGATTTAGCTCAAAAAATTTAAAACATTTATATAAATTAACAAATTCTTATTGAAATTATAACAAACAACTTAATTAATCTAGAATTATTAAAAAAGAATTTATTACTAAAAATTTATTACTAAATTTTAAAAAAAATATATAAATATATATAAAAACTAAGTAGAACACAGAACATTATTTCTTTATCAACTATTACTAATATTAACTTAGACTATATATTATTAATATCAATAGATAAACAATATACTATATAGCTTAATAGATTTATATAATTAAATTAAATAACTTTTCTTATTAAACCTATAGACTAAAGGTCTCTTAACTATTTTAGCTAATAATAGGTAAAAAGTAAATTTATTTTAACTCTTACTCTCTTAGTTTAATGTATTAATTTGTACTAATTATACTTAATTATATATTATTAAAATAAAGAACTAGAAAAAAAACCTTACTTAAAAATAAAATAAAATTATTTAGAAAAAAACTAATAGTAATTTAAACTTTTTGCTATCTTTAGCTTATATGCATCATAGTTAATATTTTAAAAAATTTTTAATAGTTCTCAAATAGAGAACATATTTTAAAATTTAATTAATGTTCTCAAAGCAAACCAAATAAAGAAGAAAGCTTAGAAGACAATTAATATGCTTATTACAAAAGAGAAAAAGCCCTTCTGATATGACTTTAAGTAATTAGATAAGCAGTCTATCTCTAACTAAGATAGTGTAGCAGATTGCACTTAGATACTATAAGGGTGGCTAAGTGATACTAGGCTTAAATATTAAGAAATTCTATATAATTGTATATATATATGGTTTCAAGAATCTTAATTAAGTACTAGTATAACTGCTTAAGATTAAAAAAAAAAATTAGTGTTCTCAAAAAACTGTAAAAATATTGAATTTTATATACTAAGTGCAAATGAAACTTGAAGCATTAAGATGTGCTTAGTATTGTTAATTGTTTGACTAATAATCAACTAACTAAGACATCAGCTAAGTTTTAGCTTAATCAATTAAGTTATTAAGAGACAAATTCAGAGTATTATTATAAAGCATTATTTTGCTAATAATAAACTCATATATATTTTTTTTATCAATACAAATTCTATATAAATAATAAGCAAATTATTTAGTAAAAATTTTAAAACAAACTATAGTTAAACTTTAACTAATATTTTTTGGCTTATCAACTAGGTCAGCTTAGTTAATTAGAAGTCAGCTAAGTTGACTAATTTCTAATTAGCTTACAATACTAAATATACTATAACATTATATAATATCAAGTATTTTTAAATATCTTGATTAGTAATATAATAGAAACTCAAAAGCATTATAATATGCTAAATTGTAACTAAGTTATAACTTGTTATATTTTTTATTTTAAATTATATATTATAATATTATATATATTATATTGTTATGATATGTTGTGTCATGATTAGTAGCTTTATATTAATATGCTATACTTTATTGTAAATTTTATTTATACTTTAATTTTTATATACATAGACCTTCATATAGACTAAGTAATAGCAATACACTCATACTTAGAAGTATTAGATAAAACCTAAAGATTTTATTACTAGTAAAATGTAACAGTTTTAATAAATATGCTTTAAATAATTAATGTTATATTATTGAGCTTAGCTGTTTTATTTAGTAAATAATTATTGCATTATATTAATTAAATACTAGAAAACAGGTTTTGTTAAAAGTTCAAAGCATTAAGTCTAAAAATAATACAAGATAAAATAATAAAAAATGATGTAATATTATAAATACTTTTAATAATTTGTTTAAACTTTTTTATAAGCATTAAAAATTATTCAATATTGTTTAAATTAAATTTATTTTTATATTTATAATATTTAATAATTTGTAAATATTGTTAATATTAAAAAAAATTATTTGTTTTATTTTATTTTTATTTTATTTTTATTGCTATATTAATTGTTTGCATTTATATAAAGAAATTTTGTATATTTCTAGTTACATTACAACTATCAAGTATTATTTTTTACTTATGTATACTTAATACTAGTTCTATTTTTTGAACTATAAATTTTTTTTATTTAAACTCCAATATTTGGTATCATTCTTAGTACTATCTACTTGCTCTTCAACTTTAACATTTATATTACAGTATTATTAATTATTAAAACTTTGATTTCTTTAAGCTTTTGCAATTTGATTTGAATTTTTTTTTTTTAAACTTAAACAGTCATGCTAGTATTTTATTAAAATTCTTGAAATTACTTTTGTAAATATATAAATTCATCTAACAACTAAATTTAGCATCATCTAGTCACTCTAAAGATACCTAAGTACAACTTGCTGCACTATTTTAAACAGAAGTAGGCTGCTTGTTTGACTACTTAAAGTTTATAATAAAAAGGTTTTTCCTCTTTTATAACAAGTTTTAATATTGTTTTTCTAGTTTTTTTTTTAATTTTCTTCTTTTTCTTTTTTGCTTGTTCTTTTCTTCTTTAATTTTTTGCTAATTTGCTTTTTTTTTTCTTTAGATTTTTTTTTTTATTTTTTTATTTTTATTTTGCTTGTTATAACTTCTTTTTTCTTTTATTCATTAACTTTTTCATATTGTATTCTTCAAACTTGTTTATAAAAACTATTTTATACTGTTTTTGCTACTATATCTGCAAACTGCTATCTTGTTTTTGTATTCAAAAGTTGTACTAATCTGTTTTGTATTTTTTAAAAATTAGGCCTTTAATTAATGCTTTTCTCATTTCTACTTTTTTTGCTTTTATTTTTCTAAAAAGTGCTATATATAGCATATATGAAGAAATATAAGTCTTTGTTTCTTTTTTTAGCCCTTTTTAGACTGTTGCAATAGTTACTTTTTGGATTCATTTTTAGAAATTTATTTGTTTTTTGCACAATGCCAAATATGACTATATTTTTTTAACTTTATCTTGATATACTTAATATTTTATGATTGTATATATATCTGGTCTTCTTCTGTTAAGTTCTTCTAAAGTTAGAAGTTTATCTATCATATATTTTATAAATGCACATCTTTTTGTACTACTTCTTCTTGTTGTGCAATATACTCCTTTAGTCATTTTTAGCTTTTTTCAAAATTGTATTTAGTTATGAATCATGATCTCTGTTTTTGGCTCTAATTTTCTAATTGTTTTTGTTTCTTTCTATTTTGTTTCTAAATTTATATTCATTACCAATTTGTATAACAGTTTTGTTAGTATATTAGTTTGTTTATTTATTTCTTTACAACTAACTTTATCTATTTGCATTATTTTTCTACTTATTATTTTCTTTTTTGTAAGACTATTAGCTTTGTTATTTCACTTGTTTTTGCTATAACTTTTTACTTTTACTAACTTTATTTATATTTTCTTTATGTTAATAAGATCTATAATCTTCATTATCTTTATTATATTTTTCTTTTTAAGGATCTTTATTCTATATATTTACTCTAAATCTCTACTAATATTTCTTATTGTAGCATTACTGTCTATATATATTTTTACTTGTTTTTCTTTTGGTATTATTAAGATTATTATTCATATTGCTACTAATTCTGCTATTATTGATATCATCCATTCTTTTAATTCTAATAATATTTTTTTTCTGATCACTTTTGCATTTTGTTAGTTTGAATTTATCCTATGCTTATGTTCTTGGTTAGCATTTCTTTTCTGGCTTTTATATTTATTGTATCATCAATATATATAATAGATTTGTTCTTGCTTCTTATTAAATTTCTTCTTAGTATTTTCACTATTTTTTATTAGATTTAATTTAACAAATATTTGGTTTAATTTAAAATTTTATAATTAAATATTTAATATTATAAATTATTTATTCAAAATTTTTTTCAATTTATATTTTTTTATTCAAACTCTTTCTGATAATCATTTGAGCCAAACTTTTTAAAAAGCTAAACTACAGAAAAATGATATAATTAATATATTAAACTTTATAAAAATTGTACACATATAGTTGAACATTGAAATAGAGTTGAAAAAGAAGTTGTAGCTTTGTGATGATGGTTTAAATGCATTTTGAAACTATAGAAGAAGTAGTTAGTGAAAGCCAAAATTTTTTATCAAATAAACAACAAAGTTGAATATATTAGTTCTATACAACTATAAAACCTACAAGAAATACTTATAAAGATCAAGAACTCACAAAAGCTACAAAGTTGGTTCACCTTTTGCTTTTACTTTGTTTCTAGAAAATTTTGTAAAAGTAAACAACTTAACTTACTCCTTCTAAAGATTGATATGTAAAACTACTAAAACAGTTAGCAGTGTTTATTTCCTAAATGGGTTTGTTGATAATATAGATCAGAAACAATACAATAATACAAACACAACTATACACATGTCTCAAAATACTAAAAATCTGAAAATACTGTCTTTGGACTAACTAGTGCTCTATACTGACTCTCTATGATCAAGTCAAAAATTTTTTCTTTCCTATATGTTTTTTTATTAAATAATCTAAGTAAATAGAAAAATAGTAAGTTATTTCTATTTAGTATAATTTATAATTTTTAAAAGCCTGACATAGGCATACAATTGTAACTATTTGGTATTTGTGAATTGCAAGTTTTATATATTTTCTTTTTTCTTATTTATTCATTTTTTCTTTTTATTTCTTAATTTGTATCTTTTATTGTTTATCTCTATACCTCTGTTTTGTTTTTTACAAAAAAATTTTTTTTTGTTTTTTGTTTTTTTATGAAAAGATGTCATCAGGTTAGTGATATCCTATTGTAGAGCAGCAGTCAAACAAGCAGTCTATCTCTAACTGGGATAGTGCAGCAGGTCATATTTAGGTATCATTTAAATAGCTAAGTAATGCTAGACTTATATATTAGAAATATTCTATATAATTTGTATAGTTTCAAAAATTCTAATAAAATATTAGTGTAACTACTAAAGTTAAAAAAAAATTTTAAAAATTTTATTAAAACAATATATTTTTTCATTCTATTAAACTAGAAGTATTTTGTTTAGAGGAGTATGATGATCTAGTAAAGTGGATAGGTTGTCAACCTTCAAGTGGCAGGTCTAGAGTTCAAATCCCAGTGATGGCAAAAATTTGCAATTCTTTCTATGTTATGATTAACTGTCTTTCATGATTAGTTGGAATAAGACACCTGTAACCCATGTTATACCAGCATAACTGGAAGGTCTAGGCATTCATGCAACATTATATGAAGAAACACAAACCAGTACCAGGTGATGTGAACTCAAGATAAGTTCTTAGGCCATGTAAATTATGAAAACCAGATAAGAAGGTGGAAGCCTACTTGGAAGATCTGAATAAAAAGATAATCTGAACTTTCGACAGTGCTACTATAAAGACTAGACCTATGAAACAGAGCTAGAACTTGTGAAACTGAGCAAAGAGCCAGCCTTTAAGAAGGGGCTAAATGAAACCAACCAGGCTGCTAAAATTTCTGGGTTCTGGAAGAAAAGGTTACATGCCAGCAAACATGTAAACTAGAGATATATGGTTACAACCTGCCTTTCTGGACTATTTGGTTTGGGAGCTTGGTAAAACTTGAATTGAATACCAAAGTAATAGAGATATGTTGTAAAGTCAGTATTAGGGTTGGAGTGAACTCTACAAGAGCATAGTAGTTAAATGGTATGCCCTAACTGCTAGTGTTAGTCTCGGCCATAGCAATACCAGATCAGCTATAAGAATATGATATAGAAGATTATGAAAGGTTTAGTACAAGGTCAAAGGTTCTCTATATAAATGAACTACTTTAAAAACTTAGTAACCATGGCATATTTGTACCAGTATCGACTGGGGCATCTTGGTAAGTATAGATAGGTGAGTGGATACAGAAACAGAGTGGTTAAATAAAGAACTTACAAGTAGGTTCTAGGTATAGCAGCTAGTGTAGAACCTTCGGGCAGACTACTTAAATTAGACAATAACTAAAGTTGTATGAGTGACTAGTTGTATACTTTTTTCATGATTGCCTTCTGTGGTTGTAATGCAACCATTAGCTGAATGTACTATCAATAAAATTCTGTGTAACAAGTACTCACCTTAATATTTTTTTTTTTTTTTTTTTTTTTGAGTTAAGGTGAGGTCATGCCTCAAGTCTGTTTATTCGAACATATTGTTACAGTTTGTACAACTTTTTACATTATAC
>CAJVQA010010588.1:0-11286 GCA_910591915.1 Cetraspora pellucida | reverse complement strand
TTGCACAGCTGTGGAGGATCCCATAACCTGCCCTGTACGTTGGGTCTGGTCGTCATAATCCTGGTCCTTCACTACAATAGGCTTTACTGCCCGCCTACTGTCATCATTCTCCTCTAAGAATGGCCCACTAGTAGTGGAGAACATCATAATCTTAGAGGCGGCAGTTGCTTTAATGTTATCTGTAGAAGAAACCTTATATTCTAAAATATATTTTTTTTAAAATATATTGAATAATAATAATTATCATTACTATTTATTGATTGCTTTATAGTTGTTAAAATTCTTGGAATTATGTCTATTAAATTAGTATTATTCAAGTTATTACTTAATACTAAATATTTTTTACATAGCCATCTTGCAGAAGATAATTAATACATATTGGCAAACTTATTAACTTCAAGCATATTAGAAATAATAAATAATATTTATAAAATAAAGGTTATTATATTTTTATATATAATGAAGTAAAGCTCTGGCTTATTAACAATAGGCTTGAAAAGAATTAACATATACTTGTGAAAGAGTTCTTATTGCATTTATTAGAAATTTTTAAAATCTTTTGTTTTATTATCTTTGGCTTTTATAATTAGAAGAAATCTGATTAATGCTTTGAATTCTGATTTATTTCTTTGATAGTTTAAAATATTGCCAAGTAATAAAAACATAGAATGTCTAGAAGATTTACATCAAAAAATTTTTTAGATAGATACTAATCGATTAGAATATAATAATATATATTAGTAGGGTAGTTATATATTAATATATATCAAAATCGATATATATTAATAAACTGATATATATTAAAATTTGAATATAAATCGATTACTATCGAATCTATTTAAATTAATAATAATCGATTTACTGTTACCAATTAATATGTAATATATACTTAATAAATTGATATGCAAATATAGATATACTAATACATTAAAGTAAGCATCTTAAATATTAACACATAATATATATTTAAAATAAGCACTTTTAAATTTAATTTAGCATTAGAATATAAAACAGTTCATTAAATATTTATTTATTTTATTAAATCTTAAGACTATATGCATTGTTTTATCTATATTATCTAATGATATACAACTGTAAAGTGCAAGTAGCTTCAATTTAGAAAAGCCTCATAATTTACCAACATTCTTATACTAGCAAACTAAGATGAATTCTAGTGATTCTTCATTTATCTGATAAAATTTGAGTATCAGAAGAACCTTTATGATAATATTTATATTAGTTATAGTTTACTCTTAACATTGAATAAAAATAAAAAAATTGTTTAACTTAAAAAGTTATTTCACTTATTAGTATTAATCCTTTTTTATCATTAGATAAATGTTAAAATATATATTAAGTCATATTAATTTATTTCTTTTTCATTTTTATAACAAATTACAATAACATTAAAAAATATAAATTTATTATAAAAACTTGATATAACATAAATTATATCAATACTTTCTAATAAAGCTAAAAATATATTTCTATCTGATTAAAATTATTAAGAGTTGAAATTGGTTTCTTTTCAAAAAATTTATTAAAAGCAGATAATAGGTTTTGAAAGCCTTTAACTTGTAGTAGGTTAAGATTATTTTTATCTTTTTCAAGAAAATCATTCAGATTCTCTAAACTTAATATTCACAAAAGTTTTCCAAACCCTTTTGTTTGGCAATATTTCTTTTGTGCTTCTTTTTCAGTTAATTTTTGCTATATAACCTAATAATATTTATTTACTAGTTAAAAAAAATTACATTTTAACTAAATAATATCTTGTAAAATATAGCACAAGTTATAACTTAATTGCTAGATAATATATTATTGAATAATTAAATTATAACTTATGCTATATATTTCAAGATATTTTTTAATTAAAATATAATTTTTTTTAACAAATATTTAATGATAAATAACAATTATTTACTATATATTATTATATATTACTTATTATTCTTAATATTTGTTTTATATAGACTTTTTTATTTGATATGCAATAAGGTCCTTTTACATAACTCTTATAAAGAGTCTCATAAGTTTCTATGGTCATATTATTTATTAATTTATATTATTGAATTACAGATACTATATGATAACACTAAGCATAAAACTTAGAAAATTGAAAACTTGAATATTTTAAAAATACTTTAATAAATTCCTTAGCCCAATTCATAATAAGGATCTATAAATTTAATCATTAGTAATCAAAGGTTTACAAAAAATAACAACTTGTTCGACCTGAAGCTGATTACAAGAACTGTAAGTAAATAATTTTTTACAGATAGCCATATACATTTGAAGAAATTTGTAATAAACTTGGCATAACTGTTTATTACTAAGTTACAGTTTCCTATAATTCTCATATAGGTTATCAAAAGCAAAAATTAATATTTTTATTAAATTTTATAATTTATCAGCTATTATGCATATTATATCTAATATGTTCTTCATTATTTTAAAACTATAGTATCAAGGAATTAAAGTTAATTGCTGTTCAAAGGTTTGAAGCATCTGGCTTTCATATTGGTCAGATAAAAGCTTTTTTATAAAGTTTAGTATATGCTTAAAAAGGCCAAGATCCAAGATATATATTTAATCAGGTATGATGGCTTCATATATATTGAAGCCCTTAAATTTTTTTATAATTTATAATATACTTTTATTATTACTTTATTGTTTCAAAATAACACCTGAACATTATTTTAAAACAATATGATATAATATGATATATAAAATAATAATTTAAAATTTCATACCTTAAGTTCCAAAATGTATTATTTTTAGAATGAATCAAATAATACTGCTTATTACTGCTAGTTATTGCTTGTTTTATTACATCTGAAGTTCTTGAAATTATGCTTGTTAAATTAATATCATTTAAGTTGTTGTTTAATATTAGACATTTTCTATATAGCTGTCTTGAGAAAGATGATTAATAAATGTTTGCAAACTTATTAGCTTCAAGCATGTCAGAAATAATCATTGATATTCATAGAATAAAAGTAATTATATTGCTAAGTATAATAAAGTAAAGCTTTGGTTCTTTAACTATAGATTTGAGAAAAATTGATATACACCTCTGAAAGGTTTCTCTTTGTGATTTTTAGAAAAAATCTGAATTTTCATTTTATCATCCTTGGCTTTCAAAATTGAAAGGTATCCAATTAATGCCTTGGATTTTGGCTTATTTCTTTGATAGTTAGGAATGTGCTAAGCAATAAAAATATAAGGTGTGCAAAGGATTTTTTTATATAGTTCAAAGTTGTTATATCTAAATAAAGAATAAGTGATAGCAAATGTTGTTTAACAAATAATATTAATTCTTCTTATTTTTACTAATTATCATTGTATTGCTCTTCAAATATTTGGTATTTACATTATTATTTACTTTTTTTTTGTCTTTATATTAAAGAACCAGTAACTGTTAATATTATTGACCATTAATAAAGACCTTATAGTTTTAATTAATAGTCAATAGTAGAATGTATATTCAACATTTTGAAACTTAGTAATAGAAACTTTTTAAACATTATATATATAATAAAAGAATCTTCAAAAAATTTCTTTTTGGCTTTTGTTGATAATGAAAATAGTGAAATATTCAAATTAGAGAATTTGTTAAAAAACTTTATAAAAGCATTATTAGCCAAATTTGAAAGTTGATATGTATTAACTATCATTATAAATTTATAATAGATATTGTTAAGCCATTTGATAGTTTGTAAATAATATAAGTTATTAAAAGCATTATTAAATAAAGCTTATTTATAGTCATCAAGATTAATTTTAGCAGAATTAAGTGCTGAATGTTATATTCTTCATTAAACAGAGCTTCTCTATAGCTTTCAAAATTACTTTCATTATGCATATCTTGAAGCATTTTGTTTTCCATCAAAAGAGACATATTATTTGTTAATTTCAAAGAAGAAAACTTATTTAAATTTAATTCAGATTGAGATGACATTGAAATATTTTTGCTCTAAAATAAAACTAATTATTATATATCATTTGTAACTATATTAGAACATCTAACTATCTTATCTCAGAATATGTAAAAGAATTATAACTAGAACTATATTCTGAGATATTTCAAATATTATCCAACTGCTTATTTGAAACAGTTTGGCTTATGCTAACTTGGTTATAAGGGTGTTTTAGTGAAATATTCTGTAATAATGCATAAGATTTTGAAAACTCCTATTTACAATATTCATAGTACTAATGCATTTTAGATATAAGATAAAATAAATAGAAATAAAAAAAGATAAAGATAAATAATAATAGATAGAAAAAAGATAGAACTGGGGATAGATAGAGAATAAAAATAAAAAGAGATTGAATGCCAGAACATTAGAACCTGGGCAGAATTCTGATCCTTAGATTTTAAAAGTAAAATAGAAAGAGAAAAAAAGATAAAGAGTGATGAAAAAATAGAAAGCAATGTAGTAAAAAATTGGTTTAATGTATATTATAGTGATACAAAAAATTAAATATAAAAAAAATTTAAAAGAATAAATAGAATGATGAAAGTAATAAATACTTAGAAATTATTTTATAGTAATATATATCAATTTCAAACAATTTATTCTATATTAACAACAAAACAGAATTATTTCATGATATTATTATCTGTTGAAATTAAACCTTATATTACATTTTATATTGATATGTTAATATTTCAATATTTGCCAAATTTCAGCATGAATATATATATGCATTAAATCTCAGTGATTGTATAATGACTAGTGATGCTTAATGAAACTATGTAATACTAATTGTCAAATGTTATTACTTATAAAAATTAGAATTAAATTGTTAATTTTTTATATATTGTAGCATGTAACAATTAGCATTAATAGTTTTGTCAAGCATTACTAATAATAAATATATTTTCACTATTATTTTCTATATAATAATTAACATTATTATATATTTATTATTGTTCAGAGTTTTTTATTTTAATATTTAACAAATCTTAAATAAAATGATGTATATGTGTTAAGTTTCAGTAATTATAAGTAATTACATATATAATGACTAAACAAATAAATATATTTTTTTACTATTTTTTTTATATAATAATAGACATCATTATATATTTATTGTCTGAAGCATAGTGAGAACATTTATACTTCTACTCTATTTTATGCAATGTCTGTTAAAGATAACTAATCAAATTTTTAGATTAGATAACATGACAGATTTTTGCATATTTTATGCTTTGAACTTATAATAGTTCCTATTTTTTTAGTTATTATTACATAATTATTTAAAGTTTTTTTTTTTTTTTTTTTAGATTTATAAATCTATTCAGTTTTATCATTAAAAGATAATAAACATTTTGAAATTTTTGAACATAAAAAACAACTTAAATAATAATTCATTTATCTTTTATTCTGCTAATCCAATCTTCTGATCTAATATACTTAATATTACTGGACATCATACAACTAACACAACCTGCTCTTATTTTAATACAACTAATATTGCTGCACCTTATCAACTACCTCAACCACCTCATAAAACTTGTGATGAATCTGATTCTGATTTATCTATTCTAAGTATACAAACTATTTTTTCTACTATAGATAAAAGTAGACAACATTACCAAATACAACAAACCTAATTAATCTGATCAAGACAATTCACCTTTAGGCAACCATCTCTATTACAACAAATTTAACCAACCTGGTTAAGACAATCCACCTTCAGGCAACTATTCCTATCTTAATTTACCTCTCAACCTAAATTTGTATCATTACAGCAGACTTAAATAAGATTATAATTATCTAATTAATGATCTTTCAATCAGAATCAACTACTTAATCATAATAATTATGAAGATATAAAAATCTTCTTTTTTTTTTTAACTTTAAATGTTAATCTTAGGATTATAATTTTTTTTTTTGGTTTTTTGAGCTTATTTACACTGCCACTATTATGAAAAAGAAGATCAAGAATGTTTATTCATTTAAAACTACCAACTGTATCTCCTAATTAAGAAACTAAGTGATGACCTTCAAGATTTTAGAAAAGAAATAAAAAGTCAAAGAAATGATCAAAGCATTTCATATTCTAATCTTTCAGCAAAAGTATAGAATATAAGTGTTATAAAAAAAATATATAGATATATTTAGAATATATATTAGTATTTTTTACATTTTTGCAAGTTGTGTATATTAGCATTGCTAAATGCCTTTTTTTGCAAATAATCTATCCTATTTAAGATAAACTTAAGGAGTTCTTAAAGAACTACTTTAATAAAAGGTTTTCTGATTTTATGTCTACCTTAAGTGCTTATAAGTTTACTAACTTTTTTTACAATATGTGGTGTAGTCAAATAAGTAATATTGTTTGTATTTATTGTTTTTTATTTTTATAATATATGAACTTTAATAATACATTATCTTTTTAATAGCTTTTACAAAAAATAAAGAACCATTATAGTTCAATGCCGCAGAACATTTATTCAGCAGTTTGAAGTATATTCAGTTGTGAAAAACTCATATTCTGAAAAGTGATGCTACTGCTGCTGCTATAGTTGCATAAAAGCAAACTAGAAAAGTGAGTAATTGCTAGTATTTACTTTTTGAACAAATGATAAAGACATTTTTTGAATTACTATAATTACAAGAGGTGCATTCTCTATAGCTGCTGCTTCTGTGTTTATCAAGTATCACAGTGCATTCATATTGGCTGTATGTAATATTTTATTAAACCCTTAGTCAAAAATATAATTTGTAGCAGAAAGTGAATTAAGCACTGCATGGCATAGTATTTGGTAATTAATTATAGTGAATCAATGTAAATCGATTTATACAACTTAAAAAAAATAATACTGACCTTTATTTATTATGCAAAATAATTTTTCCAATAACAGTTCTAGTTAAGAGTCAGCAAACAAAATTATTAATAAAGAACTTGCAGTAATACAAAACTGTGAACAAGCTGCTAATCTCACTATGACCATTATCTCCACCATGACCCTAATTCTGGCCTTATTTCCAAAAGTAGTTTTTTGATGCTTTCATAGAAGAAACAGGATAAATTGTTTGGCATTGTTTAATAGCATTTTTTTTTTCAATAGTGTTTTTTTTTTTAAAACATTTATGTGTTATATGTATTGCTTACTTATAACAAGCATTGTATTAAATTTTATATATTGCATGTATTGCATGTATTATATATTGTAAAATAAAATAAATTAGTTGTTTTTTAATTTAATACCTTTTAATTTAATATTTTCAAAATTAATTGCTGCAATATTAAATATAGCAATTTATATGTTTTTAGCTATATATTGATTTATATTGATCTATATTTTTTTTGGCTACATGTTGATTTTTATTTATTTGGTTACATATCGATTTTATTTATTTGATTATGTATTGATTTTCATCATTTTGGTTATACATCTATTGATATTATAATCATTATAAATTGGCAGAGTGATTAATATTGCTATATATCCCATGCTAGTAATCAATATATAGCAGTTTATTATTTTTGTTGATGTACTTATGTGGTTCAAAGTGTTACATCAAAGTAAAAAAGAAGCAATAGCAATTGTTGTCTAACAAGTAATATTGACTTTTTTTATTTTTACCAATTACCATTGTATGGTTATTCAAAAATTTGATGTTCTACATTATTAGTTATTTTTTTTTTTTTATTATATTGAAGAACTAGTAACTGATATTTTTTTATTTTTTATTTTTTGTATTAAAGGCTATACTTTGTGTCAATACTTTATTGACTTTTATTAGGTTAGTTATTACAACTATTTTATATAGAGATAAAAGTACAAATAGTTATATATGCAATTTTTAATTGCTTATTTAAATAGTTTAGTCTAAGATCCTATACTAGATGTCATACTTATAATCTACTAGAAGATTATTCATTTAAATCCTCTAATTATTTGCCCTGTCATGATGTAACCTCAACTAATCTTTGTATATACCTAACTAATATACTATCTGAGCAGTATGATATCTATTCTTTTTGTACTAGTTTTTAGATCATTACACATTTCAGAGTATAACATTTGTCAGTAAGATGCAAAGAGCCCTCTTGTTAACTATCTACCTACTCTATGAAACATTAGCAAAGGCTACTCTTGCAGAGTTCACTTAGATCCTAGCACTAACTTTATAGCATATTTCTAGTAATTTTAGTATACTCTTGCTTTTGTTCTTAGACTCCCAATTTAGATAGTTCAGAAAAAACTATAACCTGTTCTTGGTATATCAAGACCAGCCTGATATTCTTTTTTTCTAGTCTGAAATCTGGTGGCCTAGTTGGTAATATTTCTTATCTAAGGTTCTTGCTTGCTTAATTTCTTTATATTGATTTCTGTTTTCTAGATCTAGTCTTTACAATAGTATTGTCAAAGATCTGTGCTACATCTTTATTTGATATTTCTAAGTGGGCTCTGGTTTTTTAGTTTTACAGATTTATACAACCATAAGAACTTATCTTAGATTTGTACTGCCTGATACCAGTTTGCATTCTTTTGTATAACCAAGGTTATACAAATTATCTATGACCTGCTAGTTATTTTGATATAACTATAGTTACAAATACTTATTTCAACTAATTGATAGAATGTTATTACCATAATACTGTTTATATATTATATAGGTAATTATTCAAATTTTCACTATCAGTAGGTTTTGAATTTACAACTTACTACTTAGAGGTTAATAACTTATCTACTTTACTAAGTTATCATACTTCTAGTAACTGATTAATATTATCAATTATTAATAAAAACTTAATAGTTTTAATTAATAATTGATAATGAAATATATATTCTATATTTTAAAACATTGTTATGAAAATTTCTTTAAGCATTATATAAGAAATAGTAGTATTATCAAGAAATTTCTTTTCAGTCTTATTAATAATAGAAGTAATGAAATATCTAAATTTGGAAATTTGTTAAAGAGTTTTACACTTACTGAATTTGAAAGTTGATATATATTAATTAATTTTATATATATATAATATACATCATTCTCTATTTGCTAAATTTAAAAGTTAATATATATTAATTATTTCTATAAATTCATAATATGCATTATTAGACTACTCAATAGTTTGTAAATAATGTAAATTATTAAAAACATCATCAAATAAAGCCTCTTCATAGTCATCAAGATTACTTTCTACAGTTTTAGATAAAATATTATCCATTAGAGCATTTATATAATTACTTTCATTAGACATATTTTGAAGTATTTTATCTTTTATGAAAAGAGACATATTATTTGTTAAAAATAGTTCTATTTTCATAAAAGGAAAGTTATTTAAACTTGATTCAGATTGAGGTAAAATTGAAATATTTTTACTCTAAACAAAAATAATTGTTATATATTGATTATATCTAAATTAGTAATCTAACTATATACTTTATAATTTGTAAAAGAATTATAATAACTAAAGCTATATTTCAAACATTCTAAACATCATCTAACTGCTCATTCAAAACAGTTTAACTTGTGAAGCTTGGTTATAAGATTGTTTTTATAAGATATATAATAAAGTAAATAACTTTGAAAATTTTTATTTACAATGCCTATACTTCTAATACATTTTAGATAAAAATAAAAAAAAACAAAAAAAGATATTAGTAAAAAAAAATAGAGTAAAAATGATATATTAAAAGAAAGTTCAATGCATATTATAATGATATAATATAACTAATAAATTATAAAATTGTTATATATTGATATAAATTGATATTAATCAATTTTTTTATATAAACAACAAAACATAACAATTAATTAAATAATATATAAATATAAACTTCATATTATGTTATTAATAATATTTTAAATTTAAAAATTTTAGCAAAAAATTATATATATATATGCATTAAATCTTAGTAATTATCATGCAAGTTTAATAACAAAAACACAAATAAGATAAGCATACTTTTTTTATTAATTTTTATATAATGATTAATATTATTAGATATTTATTTTTATTACTAATTGTTTAAAGCTTTTTTTTTTAGATATATAAGTCTAATTACTTTAGCATCTGAAAGATAACTTTTTGAAAATTTTAAAAATAGAAAATAACTCTAATAATAATCTACTCTTACCTTATTTAGCTATCCTTACTAATACAACCTACTCTTATTATAATTCAAATAATATTGCTAGTCCTTATTAACCATCTCAATCATCTTATAATGATGACTTTGATTCTGACAAATCTACTAAATTTATAAGAAATGCATATAATACTTTTTCTATAATGGGTAGTAAAAGTAAGCAACATCAATTATCTCTTTCAACCCAATTAAGACAATTCAGACAATCTAAACAATCTGTCTAACAAATTTTTTTTAGACAACCATTATCTTCCAAACAATTTGTCTAGCAAACTTATTCTAGTCAACTATTATCTTCTTAACCTACCTTATGTTATGTATTATAATCATTATTGTAACAACTGCAGCAAACATATAAAAGATCAGTATTGCCTAATTATTAATCTTCTAATCAAAATCAGTTATATAATTATAATATTATAAAAAGTTTTTTTTTGATTTTTGAATGCCAATCTTTTGATCTAATTTTTTTTTAGTATTTTATTTGAGCTTGTTTAAGTTGTTGTCACTATGAAGCTAAGGACCAAAAATATTTTTTCACTTAAAACTGTCAAATATATCTCTTAATCAAATAGTTAAGCAGTAATTTTCAAGATTTAAGAAATGAAATATAGCACAGAATATTCAAGGCACTTAAGGCATTCAAGGCAAAAATCTTTTATCTAAAATATAAGATATAAGTATTATAAAAAGTAAGAGTAATTTAGAGCATATTTTAAGTGCTTTTTTTTGGCATATTCTAAGTATTTTTTTTATATTTTTACAAAAAGTATATCTTAGTATTGTTAAATACCTTTTCTTATATATAGTATATTCTATCTATAATAAAATAAGAGTTTTTCAAGGGTGTGGCGACTTAGTAAAGTGGTCAGGTTGTCAACCCTCCAAGTGGTAGATTGGGTGTTCAAATCCTATTGATGGCGAAAATTTGGATAATCACCTATATAATATTCGTATTATGACAACTGTTACTAACGATTGGGTTAGGATACCTGTAATAGCAGTCGCACCAGCATGACTGGTAGGTCATGGGGCATTCGTGTAACAGGTCACATAACATTGTCTCTTGGGACAAGGTTGTGGTTATATGAAGGAATGCAAACTGGCAATAGGCAGTGCAAACACTAGATAAGTCCTTGTGGCCGTGTAAATCCGTTGAAATTGGG
>CAJVQA010010587.1:0-11286 GCA_910591915.1 Cetraspora pellucida | reverse complement strand
TTGCTTAATCACACTTGGGGAATTTAGCAGGGTTTATATATCTGTGAGCTAAGCAGCTAAGCGGCCAAGCAACTAAGCGATTAAGTGACTAAGCGTCTAAGCAACTAAGCAACTAAGCAATTACTAAGCGACTGGAAGGTTTTAGCAACTAATGACTAATGATTACTAAGTGACTAATTACTAAGCGACTAAGTGACTAAGTGACTAAGTGACTAAGCATCTAAGCAACTAAGTGATTACTAATCAACTGGAATGTTCTGGCAACTTCTACTAATAATAATAATACAATAATGAATAACTAATAATAATAATAATAATATAGTAATAATAATAACTAATAATAATAATAAAATAATAATAAATCGTTCTATAACAGCATATAAAGCAATAAACAGTATATATAATAAAATCTTCTTTAATAAAGCAAGCAAGTCATATGCAATACTTAGTAAATAAGATAACATTGTTGCAGTATTTACAAAATAAGACTCAAATAAAATAGCCTTTCTACGAATAACAAGAGAAATATTAAAAAAAGCAAAAAGAGAGCAACTTAGAAAAAAACTTGATTTTTTTTTTTTTTTTTTTGGTATTAAGATGACCTCTTTGGTCTTTTGACTTTTATTAATCACTTATCAGTATTGTGGTTCAATGAACCACTACAGGAGAGCATACAATTGGCTACATATGTAACTTTTTTATATTACTTATTTAAGGAGTCTACTCGAAGGTTCTCCACCAATTGCCATACCTAACACCCTTGCTTGGATGTTCCACTTAAACCCTCTGAACCTGTAACCTGTGTTAACATCACTGGTCATCACTGATATACCAGATCATCATCCTCAATCTTAGGACTAATTTATCCTCAAGATAAATCCTCCAGAGCCTTCTGTACTTATTTTTACAGCTGATCTAGGTATTGCTATGGCAGAACTAACACTTGTGGTCAGGGTTAATCATTAAACCGCTATGCCCTTGTAGAGTTTACTTAGACCCCAGCATTTACTTCACAGCATAACCCCAATACTTTAGTATACCTCTGCCTTTTCTCCTGCCTGTTTACCAAACTCCCAATCCAGATAGCCTGTGTAGGACTACGATCAGTCCATCAGTATATCAGGTTGGCCTGATATTCTTTTCCTCTGGTTCATTCTAGCAGCCTGGTTGGTGATACCTCCAAGACTCCCAACTCAGAGGTTCTTGCCTGTCTGGCTACTAGAACTGGGTACTAGATCTGGGTATCTGTTTTCCCAGGCTAGTCTTTACAGTAGGGCCGTCGAAGATCTAGCTACTTTTTTACTCGGGTCTTTTCAAATGGACTTTTTGTTACCCAATTTCAACAGATTTACATGGTCACAAGGACTTATTTAGTGTTTGCACTACCCGATTTGTCAGTTTGCATTCTTTCATATAACTCTAATATTGCATGGATGCCCTATGACCTGCCAGTCATGCTAGTGTGACTGCCATTACAAATATCCTAACCTAATCGTTAGTAACAGTTGTCGTAATACGAATATTACATAGGTGATTATTCAAATTTTCACCATCAATAGGATTTGAACACCCAACCTACCACTTGGAGGGTTGACAACCTAACCACTTCACTAGGTCGCCACACTCCTAAAAAGCTTAATTTTGTAAAACAGTATCAAGACAAAATAAGTATAAAAAAGAAAGAACAATAACAAACAAATAAAATAAAGAAAAGACAAGAAGAGTTGAAAAAAGAGACAAAAAAAGAAAAGAAAAGAATAAAGAGTACAATAAAAGTTTACAAACAAATATTAAAACTGCAAGAAAAGAAGTATATATAAAGGTAAAACAAACATATAATAGCCAAATAGAAGCCGAACCATCTATCTATAAAAAAAAAAAAGAACAAAAAAGAGAACAAAAACAAGAAGACAAAAATAAACAGAAAAGAATCAAGACAGAGATCAACAATAGAAGAAAAAGAAAGAAAAAAACAAAAAAACAAAAAAGCAAAAGAGAAATTAATGTAGTAAGAGTACTACTTGAAGAAAGCATGTAGACACTAAGCAAAAGAGGCTGTAATTGAAACAACAGCCTACTTGCAAACATATCAGCATATAATGTATTTAGAAAGACTAAAAAAGAACATATAAACTTTATCAAATAGTTACTAAAAAATAATGAGCATGTCAA
Organism: Cetraspora pellucida; assembly: GCA_910591915.1. Taxonomy (NCBI): domain Eukaryota; kingdom Fungi; phylum Glomeromycota; class Glomeromycetes; order Diversisporales; family Gigasporaceae; genus Cetraspora; species Cetraspora pellucida. Next base: position 9,114 of record CAJVQA010010587.1, on the reverse strand, counting down.
AAATATCAAAGAAGTTTTTAAAAAAGAAAATCTATAAATAGAAGTAGACTTTGACTATAAGTATAACAGAAGTGAAGCAATACAAAAAGTTAGCAAAAAGAAAGTGATTAGTACAGAATAATTACAGAAAAAGAAAGAATAAACAAGAAAAAAAAAGAAAAAATATATAACAAAGAATATTAAAAAGAAAAAAACAATATATTAAAGGCTAAGAAAAAGAAATATAAATAGCAAGAAAGTAAAAAAGAACTTAAAGAAGACTGAATAGATACTAAGAAAAAAAAAATATAGAAACCAAAATATATAACAATTTGGAATCTACTAGCAGATATAAACAGAAAAGAGCTTGAATATATTTGTAAAAAATTTAAAAAAGTATACATAAAAAGAATTAAAAGATTTAAATACAAGTTTCTCACAATAGTCCAAGTAGAAGAATCAGACATGCTATAGTTTATATCAGTTAATAGTAATAAACTTATAGAAGTAACAAAAAGTAAAGAAAATTATAAAGCAAGACAAAAACAAAGTCAGTATATAGTAAAAATAACAAAACTGCCAAGCAATGCTTTAGAAGTTTTACTATTATGCTGTCTAAGAAGCAAAGATGTGAAATCAGTTTATATACCACTAAACAAAAATAGAAATCAAAAAAGAACAGTGATAATTACATTTGTAATAAAAAAAAAAAATAAAGGCAGCTCAATTAAAACCAATTAAATATAACAATTTCTAAGTATTTTAATAAACAAAAGGAGAAAAGAAGTAAAAAAAAAAAGAATGTGTTAGAGAAAGAAGAGGAAGAAGCTAGGAAAAAACTAGCCAAAGTTCAACAGAAGATACACAAAAATAAGAAATAATCCTCAAATACAAGATGCTGAAGAGTAGTTAGAAGATAGAAATACTATTAACAGAAAAAAACTAAACCAAAAATAGTTAGGTTCTAAATAAAAGACACATTGAAATAGAAAGTGATCCTTAGTTACAGAACATAAAAGAATAGTTAGGAGACAAAAATACTAATACAGAAAGAAATAATAAAAAACATAATCAAAAAGAAGACAAAACTAAATACACAAGTATATATAGAAACAAGATAAATGAAAGAAGTTTTAGTTAAATCTTAAATAGGTAAAATCAATTAGAAAACATTCAGCTAGATATAAAAGAAGGCCTGGCTAACTATTCCTAAGAACATCTTAGTTGAATCTATGAATATGAATGAGAAGATCAGAGATTTTTTTATAATAAGAGAAGGACCTTTGAAGAAAAAATGAAAAAAAATCTTCTAATCCAAAAGAAGAAAAAAAAAGAAAAAAGCAGAAAACACAGAAACAAGATACAAGCAATTAAAAAAAAAAATAAAAAAAGAAGAAAAAAGAAATAAAACTTGCATCTTACAATATTAACAAACTTAAAACCAGAGATTAAAAATTAGAAAACTTGCTGGGATGAGCAGAGAAAGAAGAAATAGCACTGTTAAAAATAACAGAAATGAACATTATAGAAAAAAAAGAAAAAATCCTGTTGCATAACTTTAATACAAGATTTAAAAGTTACTGGATAAGTGCAGTACTGGACAAGAAAAAAGAATCATGTATTGGGATTCTAATAGATGAAACTTAGAAAAAACATCTTAGGGCAGTTAAAAAATTCAGCAAATACATAATAGAAATAAAACTATATTTTAAACAACTAGTACTGATAGTAATTAGGATGTACATTTTGCTAAATAACAAAGCAATTAGTAAGAAAATTCAGCAAAAAATTGTAGAAATAGTAACAAACAAGAAAAAGTATATGAAAGTAATCATATTTGGAAATTTCAATTACACAATAGACAACATATTAGACAGACTGCATCTACAAACAACTGAATATAAAAAACTGCCAATTTTTAATTGGCTTAAGAGGCAAGATTTTACAAACTTTTTTAAAAACTTGTATCCAACAACAAGAGCATATACATGATCAAGTCAAAAAGTAGCAACAAGAATTGACAATATTTGGTTGTTAAAAACAATTGCAGCTAGCCTTCAAGAAGCCAATATAGAAAAAGCAGAAGGTATAACAGGCAGTAACCACAAGATATTAGCAATGATCATATAGTTAGAGCATGTAATGGTGAACCAAAGCTATACAAAAACCAAATATAAAGACCAAATGAAAACAATATATCTATATAAAGAAATGAAGCAAAAAGATTAGAAAGAATATACTAAAGAGCTTCAAGCACAATTAGAGTAAAAAAAAGTACTAAAACAATTAGAAGAAAATAGAAAAAGCAGTATATACAGTACAGATATACTAGACCATATATAAAATGCAATAGAAGAAGCTATAACAGAAGCAGCAAATAAACAAATTTCAAAAAAGAAGATATTCAACACAAAAGTAAACAGAAGACATTATCAGAAGAAACTACAGCAGTATAGGTATATAATTGAACTATAACAAATAATTAAAAAGGCAAAAATTAGAAAAAATTAAAAGATAGAGAAAGAAAAAAAAAAATAAATAATAAATTTAAGAACATTGGCAAAGAAATAGAAGTGATGTTATCAAAGTTATATAAGCAATAATTAAAAGCTTAAATAGATGATATAAAAGGCTGACAAAGAATTTTGAAAAACAAAAAAAAAAAAAGTAAGAACAAGCTCAAAGAAAGCAGATAGAAGAAAATATAAATAGAAGATATGAGATGATAAAAACTAACCAAGAATGAATAATTACTAACCTGTTAAACAAACTATATAAAAAGATAATTCTAGGCAGATTTATAATCAAAATAAAGACAAAGTTAGTTTAATAACAGAACCTAAGGCTGTTTTAAATGGCCTGGCAAAACACTTCAAAAATCAATTCAAAAAATAGAAAATCAAATTAGAAAAGATGTCTAAGGAATGAATAAAAATATACAACTAAAAAAAGTAGATCAAGAAGTTTTGATACAAAAAGTTAGAAAAAAAAATAGAAGAAGAAGAATAGAAAGACATATTAAAGGAACTCAAAGCCAATACAGCTTCAGAAATTTCAGGCATAAGCTATACTTTAATAAAATAAGCAGAAAAGAAATTACAGATAATCTTCAAAGCTTTTGCAAATCTTGTTTTAGAAAAAAGAGAAATGCTAAAAAAGTAGGAAATAGTGCAAATTTATCCAATTTCAAAAGATGTAAACTAGAAATATAATCTGAACAATATTAGACCAATAGCATTAATTAAGACCTTTTGAAAATTAGTTACAAAGGTAATAACAAGAAGGCTGGCCAAGATATTCACAAAAAGAGAAATACCCAAAAGGCCAAATTATGCAGGTTTGCCTAACAACTCAACAAAATAACCAATACATTGTTACAGGGTTGTAGCCTTCTTGGTACAATACAACTAAGTAACAAGATCACCTAGTACAGTAATTGACTATTGCAAATATATATGAGGTAAAGATGTAGTAGTTTACTTTACTATATAGCAGCAGGCAAATAGTTCGAAATAGTAACAGTATATAGATTAATTTTTATTAAATAAACACATAGTGACAACCTTGCCTGTAGGAATTACCCTAAAGAGGAAATATTATTTTTACAAGTTAGAGATAAAGGTAGAAGAATTTAAGTTGAAATATAGGAACTTAGAATTAGCAGAAAAAGGTAAAAACTACTCTTTATATATCTTTTTGCCTAGCAGAGATAGTGAAGATTTGAGCAATATTACTTGATACTGTATTCGGGTTAATAGGAGTTCAAATAACATTAGATATTATTGTACTTGGGATATTGTTTATGTTATTTGTCATTTATGCTTGAAACACTTGAGGCTTGTGTTTAGGCACTTGAATCTGTACAAAGATACTTGAAATTTGTGTAGGAATACTTGGGATTTATGCGAGGACACTTGGGGTTCATGTTAGGAATACTTAGGATTCTTGTGCTGCAGCACTTGGTACAGTAATTTGATGCTAGGATATATGAAACTTTTACAGAAATACTTAGAATTTGTAAAATGATAGTAACATCACAGATGTTACTCAGTGTTATATGGCTGTACCACATTTCTAATAGCCAATTAAGATCCTTTTATCTATCTATTATATAATATAACTATTTACTAACTAATAACTAATAACTTAATAATAAATATAATATAAAATACAATAATGAATATATATATAATTACTAATACTACTATATAATATACTATGCTAAAAACTACTTTGTAACAATATATACTAAATTTGATAATAAATGAAGTACAAGAAAAAATAAAGAAACATAAATACTTCTACAAGACATAAAGAAGGTATTTGATTTAATTTTATTAAAATGTCTGAAGTGGACTTTTCTTAAAAGAGTCAAAATACTACAAAGAATAATAAAATATATTATTAATTTTTTTTGTAAACATCAACTTAAGTTGATTACAGCTTATGGTTTAACAGAAAAAATAATAGTAAAAAATAGTATAGATCAAGAAGAAGTGATTTTTCTACTAATCTGATAGCTTTTTTTATGATTTACTATTAAAAAGAATTTAAAAAAATAGATCACTAGGCTATACAATAGAACAAGAAACATTAAAAAATATAAATATTAATTGTATCACAAAACATAGGCAAGTAGTAATTGCTTATGCAAACAATACTACATGGATCACAAATAGCAAAGATCAACTGCTAAGAATTTTTGAAATTGCAGAAAAGTTTTTCAAAATGAATAATATTAAAATAAATAAAGCTAAATCAAAACTTATAGTAATAAATTCTAGATAGAAAAAAGAAGATAGAGAAATTATATTTAGACAGAGTAGAATAACAGAAGAGCCAAAAAACAAAGTTGTATAATTATTAGAGATTTGGTTAAACAGCAGAATGAGAAAGTTACTAGTTTGCAAAAAAGCAAAAGGAATAGTTAACCAAACAGTTAAAAACCTCAGATATAAAAAAATAATAATAAGCCAGATTGTATATATAAATAATACAGTAATAATGCCAAAGTTAGAATATCTTTTACAGTTAACAAAAATGTTGAAAAAAATAATTGACAAGACCTACTAGCTAATAATATGTTTAGCAAAACATAAGTGCAACATAATAAACATGACAAGCAACTGCATAATTGAGTACAAAAATCTGAGAAACTGTAAATTACTAAGTTAAGAAATAGCAATAAAGCAAATAAGCAGTTTATTTACAAGGCTTAATAGAAAAGATACTCTAGATAATTTAACAAAGCTTAGAATAGCTCAAAGGTGTCAAAAAGCAGACTTAATAAAAGATATTTGGAACTTTGAAAGAAGACTAAAAGAAATAAAATATTGAAAACACAATTTAGCTTGTTAAAAAATAGTTAAAAGCAAAAGAGATAAAGATAAATATTAGAGCAGAAAATCATTTATAAAAAGTATATAGTTATAAAATAAGTATAAGGAACTTAGTTAGAGTTAAATTATGAACAGCAAGTAGTAATACAATAAATAAATGAAGTTTAATATATAAGGTGGAGTCAATAGAAATGGGACAAATTTATCTAATAGATTTGTTCCATTTCTATTGACTCTACCCCATATGTAAACCAACTCATAAACACAAAAAGAAAGAACCTTAACATGTAGAGAAAGCTTAAAAGTCTTTTAGAACTGTTATATAAAGTAAAAAAAGCCAAATAGTTTAGTAAAATAGAAGAAAAGATATCAATAATACAGACAAATAAAAGAATATATAACCAATATAAGATTAGTGACTACAATATACAGGCACTAATAATTAATTGAACAAAGATATTTGAAGACTAAAAAAAAAAAAATAGATTGTATATAGACCAAAACACAATTAGCAATTTAATAAGATATTAAAGAAGAAAAAAAAAAGGTCTTAGCTAAGCATTAGCTATTGTGAAAAGTAGAAGGCAAGACATATACTAAGATAAGTAAATGCAAAGAATGTAAAAACAGAACAAACAACAGATAGTTGTGAAAATTAGATAAGATGAAACAATAATATAAAGACAGTCCCAAAAACATTAGTAAAGAAAAGCAGTAACAAGATTAATATAACATTAGAACAAATGCTAAAAAACAAAACAATAAAAAAATAGAGAAAAGAAGAAAAAAGTCTAATCAAGCTAAAACAAGTAGAAGAACTAAAGATAAAAGTAATTAAGAAACAAGAATTAGATAGTAAAATTACAGCTTGCTTAATAGAAGTTCTAATAAGAAACAAGCTTAAAAACAAAAACAAATATACTCTTTATACAGATAGAGCATTATATAAAGTGAAAGAAGAAGAAAATATAGAAAAGATGAATATTGGTTAAGTGCAGATCAGTGATAGAGAAAACTGGCTAGAAGAAGAAATAGTATTAGGACTCGTAGATTAGCTCTTAACAACAATAGTAGAATTAGTGGCAATATAGTTTGCAATTTTAATTATATCAAAAGAAAAGAATATAAAAGTGCATACAGATAGTCTTGCAGTATTAAAAAACATTAACAGAGCAATTCAAGAGATAAAAAATAACAAAGTCTTGAAAAAGAAAAATGTGATATGGATAATAAATATTGTAGATTTACTCAAAAGCAAAGATAATAGAATAGAACTAATTAAAATTAAGAGTTACAATAATAATAAATAAAATAACAGAGCAAATTTACTTGCAAAAAAAAAAGCAACATGTAAAAGAACAATATCTACAAAGAAGATCAAGTATAACAAATAGAGTACTACTTAGAATAAGAAAACAGAAAAGTTAATATACTAATAAGACTTCTTTGCAAAATAGTTACAAACATCAGAATTGGAATCAGTTGAAATAATATAAACTTGATTTAAGCATTAGAACTAGAAACAGAGAACACTTGATATAATTGGTTAAGTTTTTAAAAAAAGATGAATAGAATAAAAGGTGTATACTGCACAACAAGAAAGCTTAGTACAAAAAGAGCAACAGTGATCAAATGCATAATAGATATTCTAATAACACTAAAAGAATTAAATAGAAAAAGGTCAAAAATATATACAACAACTGATTGCCAAGTATGTCAAAAAAGTGAAAAAGAAAATTAAGTATATTTAGCAAGTTGCATTGAACAAAAAAGCCTATAAAAGAGAATTCAAAAGGTAGCAATAGCAGCAGCATAGAATAGTCTTAAAAAAAATAAAAAAGTTAGAATTCTGCCTCTAGTGCTATATGAGGCACTATTTGAAAAAACAGAAGCAGAGGAAATTACTAATAGAAAAGCTTTGATAAAAAAACTAATAACAAATAAGGTTAAGAAAAGGATCAGTTAAATTCTAGACAGACAGGCAACACAAAGATGCATAAATATAGTAACAAGAACAGTATGAAATGCATTTTACAACCAAGTATGAAGAGTTCAATATGAAAAAGTACAAGAATAAAAAAAGAAGGTTAATATAATAAGCAAAATAAAAAAAGATGCTTGAGCTAAAAGATAGTTAAAAAAAAGAACAGAAAAGGATAGATTGGCAAAGGAAGAAGAAAAAAAAAAAAAACAGAAAAAATAAACTAAATAAAGAAAGAAGCTTGAAAGACAATTGATATATTTGTTACAGAAAGAAGAAGACCTTTTTAGCATGGCTTGAATTAGTTAGATGAGCAGTCTATTTCTAACTAAGATAGTGCAGTAGATTGCACTTAGGTACCTATAAAGTGGCTAAATGATACTAGACTTGAGTATTGAGAAATTTTATATAATTATAAATGTATATAGTTTCAAAAATCTTAATAAAGTATTAGTATAACTGCTTAAAGTTAAAAAAAAAAATTTATATACTTTAAAATAATTTTTTAAAACTAGATTTTATTTATTTTTAATTAAACTTTATTTAATAGATTTATTTATATTAAATTTATTAAAAGATTTTTTATATTTTTTTAGTTGTTTTTATAATCCTAAATAGTTTTTATTTTTTTATTTTTTTATAAAACATATTATAGATCTATATATAAGTTTAATTAGTATTTAACAATATTTTATATACTAACAGTTCTTTGTTTATATATTTACACTAGTTGAAAACTAGAAATTTGATCAAGTCAAATTACAATAATATTCAGCAAAAAATCAGTCAATTTTTTAAAATTCGATCAATAAAAATTTAGCTACACTAAATTTTATATTAATTCGATCTAATTTAATCAAAAATTCAGCATACAAATTTTAACAAAATTTGATTTTTCTGATTTTTACATTAATTTGATCTAAATTTAGTCAAAAATTCAGAGTTTGAATTTTAATAAAATTTGACTATTTTGATTTTTACATTAATTCGACCTAATTTCGATTTTTACATTAATTCAATCTAAATTAGTCTTTCACAATTTCTATATTACAAAAAATGACACCAAATTTTAATAAAATTTAGCATTTCTGATTTCTACTCTCAAATTTAAATAATCATTTAGCCAAATTTGATAATTTTGAGTTCAGTGTTTAATAGCACCAAATTTGACAGAAACTCAGTAATTATAATCAGCTTCATAATTAAACATTGAATTATATCTGAATATTAAATTAAAGCACATTATAATTAGTCTTATAATCAAAAAATTAAACTATATTTGACTTTATAATCAAGCATTGAATCATATCTGAATATAAAATTAAACCATATTCAACTTTATAATCAAGTATTGAATCATATCTGAATATTAAATTAAAGCATATTATAATTAGTCTCATAATCAAAAAATTAAACCACATTCAACTTCATAATCAAGTATTGAATTATATTTGAATATTAAATTAAAGTGCATTATAATTAGTCTTATAATCAAAAATCAAACTACATTCAACTTCATAATCAAGCCTTAAATAATATCTGGATATTAAATTAAAGCATATTATAACCAGTCTTATAATCAAAAAATCGAACTATATTCAACTTTATAATCAAGCATTAAATAATATCTGAATATTAGTGCATTATAATCAGTCTCATAATCAAAAAACCAAACTACATTTAGCTTTATAATTAAGTATTGAATTATATTTGAATGTAAAATTGAACTATATTTAACTTTATTTTTTTTTTTTTTTGGTATTAAGGTGACCTCTTTGGTCTTTTGACTTTTATTAATCACTTGTCGGTATTGTG
>CAJVQA010010586.1:0-11286 GCA_910591915.1 Cetraspora pellucida | reverse complement strand
TTCTTATATAATTTTACAAATTTTCAGGCTCGCACTGGCCTGCAATTATAAAGTTTTGCAAATTTTTTGGCCCGGCCTGGCCCACAATTATAAAATTTTGCTTCAGGCCCAGGCTGCAGGACTCAACGCAGGCCTCTACCTCTAAGTTATATATATATGTAATGCTTAATCTATATATACAATATTTTATATTTAAACATAGTTTAGTTTTTTTTAAAATATTAAAAAATTTAAACTTACTAAGAGTATAAACTTTATCTTTCTTTAGGAGTTTTACTATTTATCAAAGGGTTCACTATTTGTAAAAAGTTTTACTATTTGTCAAATGTTTTGATATTTTTGAAGTTTTACCAGTTTCATATTTTGCTAAGTTTAAGTTTTATGTTTTGTTATTTGTAAAAAACAGTTTTTTTTAACAATTATAATGTTAGCATTATAAAAAATTTAACTATCATTATTAAACTTTAATAGATTTTGCATAAAGTTTATCAATTAAATTAATTGTATATATAATTAAAGCAATTATATTAAATTATATAATAAAATAATTATGTTTCTTACAAATTATATATAATTTTGATTAAAAAACTTACACAAATTTATATAAATTACTAAAATAATATAAAATTATAATAATTTTATCAAAATTTTTAATTGTTTACTATTATCTAATTAAAATAATAAATTTTTATATTATTTTTGCAAAGTTTAATTGTAGTAATTACATTAAGTATATTTTAAATTAAAGATTTATCTGATTTAATTTTTGTATAGATTCAAATTTTATTATTACTATATATTATTAATATTTATTTTTAAAAAAAGTAATTCAACAATAAAGAAAATTTTTGAACTAAGCAAAAGATAACAATAACAAATACATCTTTGTAAAATAGTATGCAATAAATAAATAAATTTTAATTAAAAATTAACTAAATATGTTAATACAAACTAGATATTATATTAATACTAGTCAAATATTATGATAATGTTAGCAAGATAATATTATTTAGAATTATATTAAAATTCTATACAGGATGAGTTATATAGAATAGATATAGGCAAGATAATTAATTATTATATAAAAATTTAAATTACACTATATGACAATTTAATATGTTATTAGTTATAAGTATATATTATTAATAAATTGTTATACAATGTAATTTTATTTTTTATATAATAAATAATTATTTTGCCTATCTTTAATATGGAATATCAAGATTGTATAAAGATTATATATTAATTAACTTCATTTAAGCTTATCTTTAAAAAAAAATTTTTGATTTTAAAATAAACTATAAACTATTACTTATTATATATAAAATTTTATTTTTGATATTTTTAATTAGTATATTGATAGTTTTATACAATAAGTTAGTTATTCTACAATCTAAAATATTGTGTAATCTGTAAATAGACTTAGTTAATAAAAGGCAATTTTATTTGATAAATAGAAAATTATAATTATAGGTATTTCTTTCTAATACTTATATTTTTTATTCTTAATAACTATAACAAAATTGCAGCTAGAATTTTTCACTTAAACCTTATATTAAAATACAATAACTACAACTGTTTACAATATAGTGAAAAAATTAAAAACAATCATAGCAGTTCTTAATATACTAAAAGTCAACTGAACAAAATAATAACACGTCTTATATTTGTTATATAAGTATATATATATAAATAGTGATAGTGCTACTTATATTACTTAAGCATTAAATTTGATTATAAATATTTATTTATAATGCAAAAAAAAGTATATAATTATTAAGTAATAGATTTTAGTTGAATTATAAAATAATTATTTTTTTTTAGAGCAAATCATTTTATTATATACTTTTATTTATTTAGAACATATTATACATTTTATTTGTAATATATTACTTATACTTCTTATCTTGCTTATACTGATTATACTAATTAAATTCTGATTTTGCTAATTTTTTATTATACTAATATCTATTAAAATGCTCTAAATCAGTGTTAATTAAAGTTTGATTTCATATAATGATTAAATAGCTTTTAGTTAAAAAGATAGTAAACAAGTTTAGTTATTTAAAAATAGTCTATACTATATTAAGACTATCATTATACTAATTCTAAAACTATAGTATTCTTGAAGTAAAGTGGAATACAATAGTTTTAGAATTAAAAAATTATAGTCTTAATATAATGTAGACTATTCTTGAATAACCTAACTTGAATTAAACTTATAAAATTTATATGTCTTTTTTGACTAAAAATTATTTAACTATTATACAAAGTCAAACTTTAGTTAGTGATAAACTTACTATTTAGTGCTTCTTATTATTAAAAATCTAATGATAAATATTAATAGATATGTTATATAATTTATAAAAAGGTTTAGTTAATAAAAGCCAGTTATATTTAGTAGTATTATTTATTTTACTGATAATCATTTTATTGACAGCTTATTTGATTAACATTATATAGAGTTAAAATTAACATATTATTATTTACTAATATAAATTTTTTAGTAAATAATTATCTAATATAATATTAGTTAAGGATAGAGGTATGAAGAGACAAAAAATTTAGAATAGTTGAGTTTTGTAAAAAGAATTGTTATAAATGCCAGAATAAGTTTTTTGGGAGTTTTTTAAAGTATGTTAAAATAGTAATTGCTTTATCTGTATTAGGATTAGTTTTTTGAATAAACTTAATAAGAAATTCAGGTTTGTTTTCAGTTGTTTTGTGAATAATATAGTAAAAGCTAGCTTTAAGGGCTTTTTGTTTAAAGGTTTCAGGTTTAATTTCTTTACTAAGATAAAAGTTATATAGGTAAAATTTAAAGAAGTTAAAAATTTTTCTTAAAAATTTAGTTTAAAGTCATAATTTATCCTTTATATCCTCAGAAATTGGAAAGTTGACAAGTTAGTCAAATGTTAGGTTGGCTTTAATTTTTGGTTAGTTGTTAGTAGTATTGGTTTGTATTGGCTGTTGTTGTTGTTTGCTTGTTTATTACTATTGTTACTGTTGTTTATTAGTATAAAATAGGTTTTGGTATAACAGTTGTTGTTGTTATTCATTTTGTTAGTTGTTATTGTTATTAATAGTGTTATTGTTAAAATCTATATTATTTGTAGTATTGCTATTGTTGTTAGGTAAGGTTGTAAAGGTAAGTTTAGATGTGAGTGAATTGTAAGAACTAATTATTTGTTAAAGTTTTTGAATAAATATAGAAAAAAAATTTGATTATTGAGCAAATTGTTATGTATTAATATAGGCTTTATGATAAGGTTTATCATTATGTAAAGTGCATCTGTTGTTAGATAATATTGGTTATTCATTTCTTTACAGACAATAGGTAGGTTATATTTAGTACAGAGATGATTATGTATAGTTGGTAAAGGTGATGTTGTAGGTAATAGTGAGACAAACTTAGTAGAATTTGTAATAGTATTTGCTAAAATTTTTTTGTCTTTAAGTTTTAAAATAATTTTTGTAGTTTCATGTTGTTTGTAAGTTTGGTTAGTTGTTAAAATAAAATGTATATAGTATTTGCCACAAAAGCATATGACAACAGAGCTAGATTTAGGTTTTTTAAACTAATAACTACTTTTGGTGTTTTTTTTAAGTTCAGTAATGTTATAGTTGTTAGGTTGTTTGTTTACAGAATTAGGTGTGATGAAGTTGTTGTATCTTCATAGATACTGATTTCAAAACTTTTAGTTTATTTTTGGTAAAAATAGTCAAAGTCAATAATATCAGATACAGTTGTTATAGAAATTGGTATTTTGTTTTAAAAATAGATTTTTAGATATGTTTTTTGAAAAAATTTGATCTGTTTAAAGATTTCAAGACTAATTAAAAAAGTTTTAAAAAGTGTTTAGGTTTCAAATAAGCTAATTAGATGTTTAGAAAATTTTAATAAGTATCAGAAAAATGAAATTTTGAGAATAATTCAGCAAGTTTTCCTAAAATTGCCAATAAAAAAACTTACAAAAGTAAGTTTTTGTTTTTTGCTTATATTTCTATAAGTTTTAGTTTGTTGTTAATAAATTATACTATATATTAAAATGTCTATTTCAGTAAGCTAAATTACTTTTAATAGGTATAAAAATAGATTTAATTAGTAAAATTATATATAAAAGGTCAAAAACCAAAAACTTGGTTTTTTGAAACTTTTTTTAGCAACTAGTGTTATTGAAAAATAAAACTTAATCATCTAGAAGGAGAACTGTATACTGAACAACTTTACTTAAAAGATCAAGTAAAAATTACTTAATAGAAAGTTAAGAAATGATTAAATGCTTTTTTGTAGTTTTGGTATAAGTGATCTATGAAGAAAGTTGTTTCTCAAAAATATCAATTGTTAATAACAGTTGCTATAATATGAATATTATATAAGTGATTATTTAAATTTTTATTATCAATAGAATTTGAATACCCAATCTACTACTTGAAAAGTTGAAAACCTAACTACTTCACTAGGTCACTATATTTCTTAATAACAAGTCATTTTAAAATAAAATATTCATTTATTTATAAAGATTTTTCAATGACTCTAAGTTTTTTTTTTATTTAACTAATAAATAACCTCATATTGATTCCTTAAACTATAACTTGTTGTAATAGATTATTACTAGTTAGAATTATTTTCAGTAGTTTAAGAGAAATCATTTATAAACTATTACTTTAATTTTAATTTGTATTACAAACTTTTCTGTTATTAAACACTATCTACAAATATAAAAAAAACAATTTAACTTAATAAAAATAACAATTAAAAAGACTCTAAAGGCCAATTTAAGTAAATTAGTACTCATTTTGAATGTTTGGATAGTATGCAACAAACAACCTTTTCTTCAAATTACAGTCCATTAAACCAATACTAAATGAATAACCAAAACTCTTTTTCATGATTTCTTTTCTCTACATGATGTCTATACAAGAGAATTCTTAAAAAAAAAATTCTTGAAATTATTAATTATATAGAAATTAAAGAACTAATAATTGGTTTTATTAGTAATAATGTAAAAAATAATTTATCATGCCTACATTTTTTCTAAAGATCTATAAACCTAAAACTTAAACATGTATATAGCATAGCTTGTGTTATCAATCTTGTGATTAAAGTAGGTCAAAAAAAAATTATCTCTAACAAATACAGAAGATATAAAATTTTTATAATAAAATAAAATTGTCTATACTTTTAGAGAAAATGAAAAAAATATCTGCTATTTTAGGCCATCAGTTTTTTTATCCAATAACTGATATTGAGACAAGATGAAATTTTATTTATTTGATGCTTAAAAGACTTATTAAAATCCATACTATTATTGATAGTTTTGTACAATCTCATTTGAATTTAAATGATTATTTAAAAACCAATAACTGAAAAATTATTAAAGAAATGATAGAACTTCTCAAGCCTTTTTATATAGTGATTTTGATTTTTTAATATACTTTGCAACCCTTATATGGATCATTATGATTAATTATTTAAGGACTATTAAGTCAACTTACCTATTATGTTTTTAGTATATATAATAAAACAGTTAAAGAAATGAAATGTAAACTAAATAAATAATAAACTTATCTTTAGAAATCTTTTATAATTTCTGATATTCTTAACCTATCAACTAAGTTTAAAATATTTTATAAAACTAATTGTATATTAGCTATTGATTAGTTAAAAACCCTTTATTCATTATATAATAAAGGTAAATCAGAACTAGTTATCAAATTTAAAGATCTGTTAGGAGCTTTTAGAAAACTAATGCAAATACAAGAAAAAGAAATTAGAGAATTGCAACAAACACAAAATATGAATTAGTGGCATACCTTGTCTTATCCTGTGAACCATATATAAATCCACTGCAATGGTAAAAAGCTAATGCTTACTGTCTTCCAACTATAGTCCACATTGCAGCAGACTACTTTGCTTTGCAGATTACAAGCATTCCCTGTGAATGCACATTTTCCATTGCTAAGAATACTATAGATCTACTAGAACTAGTCTTCTTGAAGATACAATCAGAGCCTCTTTAAGCCTAAAAAGCTGGTTTGAGGAGGGAATTATTGAATAAAAAAAATATAAATAATGTTTTATATTTGCTATCGCATATTTAGTTTTCATTTTATTTTTTATCGTTATCCATCTTAATACTGTAATACTGTGTAATACCGATACTGTAATTTAATAAATCTATGAAAATCAATCATATGATTTTTTGCTATTTGAAGTTCGACTAAGTCGACTTCCGATGTGACCCAAGCCGACTCAAGTTTACACAAGTTTTTAACACCCCTAGTTTAAGGCTGTTAAACAAATGCCGTAATTGCATTATTTCACGTGATGTGATGATAACTCCAAAATTCGTTAAGCTTAGGGTTATGTTCAGGGTTAAGAATTAGAGGGAAGCAGTTTTACTAGTAAAATTGTCCGACGAAAACTTTCTGTTAGAACACAGAAGGTGGTTTCTTATGCTGATTTTTGAGTTATGACAAAACGAACGTTTGTTTTGAATCTTCTTGATAGTGTTACGTTACACATAGCTGTAAATCAGGAGAATACGTCACCAACCTGGTAAACATTTCCCGATTTCCGTAGTTAGGATCAGAATAATAAAGTTACATATATGAAAAGTCAATTGAATGACCCACAATCTGTGATCAAAATTTTTCAAAATTTGGGTACTGTATTTTACAAACGTGCCGTAATTAATAAATTTAAAAATTTAAAGTTCGGAGAATAAAGTTCACCTGATGTTACCTATAAGTATGTTGTACCACTAAAGTGATACCAAATCCTGTACTGTATTTAAATGCTGTTTCGGATTTTCGTTTTTTTGTCGCCACATTTAAAAAGTAAATCAAAAAATTTATAACAAATTATCTCGTCGTATAATATCAATTAAATCAAACGTTTATGACCTTAAACATGGAATTGGGAGTTGAACCGAATAAACTTAAGACATTCATTTATTATCAAAAATTAGCAGGGATGGGTAATGTTATAGGAACATATAATGTTGGTTATTGTTATCAACATGGAATTGGAGTTGAAAAAGATGAAGATAAAGCATTCGGTTATTATCAAACGTCGGCAGAAATGGGAAGCGCTATGGGAACATATAATGTTGGTTATTGTTATCAAAATGGAATCGGAACTGAAAAAGATGAACATAAAGCATTTAGATATATTCAGAAATCTGCTGATATGGGCAACACTAATGGAATATGTAAGCTTGGTTGTTTTTATCAAAGTGGGATCGGAGTTGAAAAGGATGAACATAAGGCATTTATTCATTATCAAAAATCGGCAGAGATGAGTAATGTTAGTGGAACATATAATGTTGGATATTGTTATCGGAATGGAATTGGAGTTGAAAAAGACGAAAGCCAAGCATTCATTTATTACCAAAAATCTGCCGAAATGGGTTATGCTAAAGGGACATATAATGTTGGATATTGTTATCAGCATGGAATTGGAATTGAAAAAGATGAACAAAAGGCATTCATTTATTATCAAAAATCAGATGAGATGGGGGACGTTAGTGGAACATATAATATTGGATATTGTTATCGGAATGGAATTGGAGTTGAAAAGGATGAACACAAGGCATTTATTTATTACAAAAAATCTGCAGAAATTGGCTATGCTAAAGGAACATATAACGTTGGATATTGTTATCAACATGGAGTTGGAGTTGAAAAAGATGAACATAAGGCATTCATTTATTACCAAAAATCAGCGGAGATGGGAGATGTTAGTGGAATATACAATATTGGATATTGTTACCGAAATGGAATCGGAGTTGAAAAGGATGATAAAAAGGCATTCATTTATTATCAAAAATCAGCAGAAATTGGTCATGCTAAAGGAACTTATAATGTTGGTCATTGTTATCGGCATGGAATTGGAGTCGAAAAGGATGAGCATAAGGCATTCATTTATTATCAAAAATCAGCAGATATGGGTGACGTTAGTGGAACATATAATGTTGGATATTATTATCAACATGGAATTGGGATTGAAAAGAATGAACATAAGGCATTCTTTTATATTCAAAAGTCAGCAGAGATGGGAAACGTTAACGGAACATATAATGTTGGATATTGTTATCGATATGGAATTGGAGTTGAAAAGGATGAACGTAAGGCGTTCATTTATTATCAGAAATCAGCAGAAATGGGCCATTCTAGTGGAATATTTGCTCTTGGAAACTGTTATAAAAATGGAATTGGTGTTAAAATAGATGAGTATAAGGCATTCATTTATTATCAAAAGTTAGCTAATAGTAAATGTGAACAGAAAAAATAAATTTAATATGTTTATAATAACTGTTTTAATACAATACTAACCCATATAGATCAATTTTGACCAAAATAGTTATATTTATAATACTTTAATATTCTCAATATTTAATTTTTAAAGTTATTTAATTTTAAAATAAATACAAAAGCGATTAATTATGAATCTTGTAAGGGTTATTATGAATTGTTAATTAATTGTTTCAGAATTAGTTACAATCAAGCTTCTCTAAATGCACATATTTGAAACCAAGGATAAGTATTATTTAGATACAATGTGCATTTATAGAATTAGTATTTTGTCATATTTTGTGTATAATTATCGTCTTTCTGAAAACATCCAATCAGAACCATGATTTAATTAGTCGAATTTTTAATTAAGTACGTCATGTATAGGTTGTTCACATTTTAGCTATATGATGGACCTGAAGGATTATTGTTAATAAAACCAATTGCATTGCGTAGTAAATAACTAGAATTTAAGAAAGGGTTTGATAGTATAGAATATTTTTATTTACAACATTTTATACTATTAAGTAATTTAATTTTGAAATAATATAACATAGATAGTAGACATTACAGTTATATTTTAGTAAAAATAAATAATATAATATAATTAAGAATTTTTAAACAAATATTAGTTTAAAAAAATTGGGTTTTAATTTTTTTTATATTTGAAAAATCAAATATATAACTTATTAATAAATTTGTTAGAATATTTTATATGATATTAAATTTACTATTTTGTAAATAATATTCATATTGACCATACTAGAAAATGAAAACTATTTAAGATTCAAAGAAATTAAAATTGCTTTTTATGGAGTATATTTAAAGTTATATGTAGTTATATAACTTTGATCTTTTAATTGGAGTTAGAATAAGGGTTAGTGTAGCATAATATTGCAAAAAAATTGTTTATTTAAAAATCTTTATTTATGAATATTTTGGAATAGTTTGCATAATGTTAAATAATAATACTATAAAAGATGATATAGATTTGGCAAAGTTAAATATATAATTATTAGAATATATATGTTGTTCTTTTATATAACAATAGTAATTTATATTTTAAAGTAAATTGTTTTGCTTTATAGTAAATTAAATTTAAAAGTTTTTAATTTATAAAAAATAACTTCAGATTTAGTAAACATTTATTCATACTAATAGCAACATTCTAAAAGTCAAAATTATAATATACATTATTTACTTAGCAAAATTTGCTCAACTATAATAAGATGTAGTATATATAACAATAACTAAATCAAAATTATTATTCAAAAAAAATAATATAAGTAAAACTTAAACAGATCCAAAATTACATTAATAATTAGAATTTTTGTATTAATTATAATAATTTTTAACAAAAAACTAGTATTAGAATAATATTATTCTATTAAATTATAAAATTTTAAAACAAATTTAAGAGCTAAACTAATCTAAAAGTTTTTTTTAAGGCGACCTCTTTGGTCATTTGACCTTTATTAATGATTTTTTTGGTAATGTAATTTTTTAAACTATTACAAGAAGAATATACAATTTTTTTTATATATATTTTTTCTATATTACTTATTTAAAGAGTTTACCTAAAACTTTTTCACTAATTGCCATATCTAACATCCTTGTTTGAATGTTTTATTTTAAATCTTTTGAATCTATAACTTGTATTAAAATTATTAAATCATGTTCAAGTTATTATTTCAACTTTAGATCTATTTTATTCTTGAGATAAACCTCTATAGCCTTTGTATCTATTTTTACAACTAACTTAAATATTACTATAACAAAACTAACAATTGCAATTAAGGCTAGTCATTAAACTGTTGTACCTTGTAGAGTTTACTCAAAACTTAATATCTATTTTATAGCATATTTTTAGTATACTACTGCCTGTTTTTCAAATTTCTAATTCAGATAGCCTATGTAGAACTATAATCAAACTATTAATATATTGCATTGGTTGGTCTAATATTTTTTTCTTTAGTTTATTCTGATAACTAATTGGTAATACTGTTACAAAAATCTCTGTACTTCTGTATTTTCTTAGATTATTTGTTCATATATAAAGTTAGTATATCATAGTAATAGGTATTGAAATCTCAATATTTTCTTATATCTGTTTATATATATAAATCAGTATAGTATAGTAATAGAGTTTGAAATCCTAGTACAAGATATAAAACCCTGTTGATTTGCATGCATTATATAATTTGTGACTAGCATAATATAGTAATAGGGTTCAAAACTCTAGTATCAGATTTGAGACTCTAATCTTGGATTCCTAATCCTGCCTACATTAGCAAAAATTATAGGCTGATATATGGAAGTGAGTTAATAGAAAAGAGACAAATCGAAATTTTTTTAAAATGAGTTTTTATATTCATTATATTAATAAAAATTTATAGAATATTTTTTACTTAATAAAAAACCTTTGTTTATATAATATAAAAATTAAATATGAAGATTTAAAGATTTTTATTAAATAGATCACTACTAGCTTCAGTAGATCAGGTAAATTGGATAATTCTAAAATTAGAAATTAAGTTGATTGATTTATCTTATTTAAATAAAAAATTAATATTGTAGTATTATGTAGAAACATCTTTCAATAAAAATACTTTAATGTTCATTATTATTGATCAGATTTAATATTTAAAACAGGAGCAAACTTTTATTTAGTATTTTTATTTATAGTCTAGTTTTTTTTACTTATTTAAATATCAATTCTGGCAAAGTAAATATGTAATGCCAAAAAAAAACTATGCTTTAGCAATATTAAAGTTTCATTGTTAAAGTCTGGTATTCTATTAATGTCATGCAAATATTAAATAGCATGAAGTTACGAGATGTAAAAAATCCTTTGGATTGGGTTTTGTATAAGTTTACATTAATGAGTAGTATAAAAATAAGTTTGGGTACATGGAAGGCCAAGATTATGATGGTCAGACCCAACGTACAGGGCAGACTTTGGTACCTTGCACAGCAGTTAGAGCCGAG
>CAJVQA010010585.1:0-11287 GCA_910591915.1 Cetraspora pellucida | reverse complement strand
TTGAACCACAATACCGACAAGTGATTAATAAAAGTCAAAAGACCAAAGAGGTCACCTTAATACCAAAAAAAAAAAATTTTATTTAAAAATTTTATTTAAAAATTTCAAAACTTCGAATTGTGCAATCTAATTAGCTTGGATTTGTCACTGCAGTAACAAATCTATTTGCTCTTCTTTTTAAACTAATTTTGTAAAATTTTGTCAAATTGAAAAATTTATAGGCACTTAATACTCTTATTACCTCATATAATGATCTTTACCATTATGCTATTTTTTGTAATCAGTAAGTTACTTTAGATAAAGTTACTAAATTTCTTGAGCCATTTAAGAATCTTACAATTAAAGTGTTATTTAGTGCAAATATTACAGCTTTTTGGATTATTTCTTTCTTTAATATAATTCTTAATTATGTTAAATATATAGATTCAGAAGAAAAAATAGTAAGTTAGTTATAATGCTAAAATCAGATGCTAAAATTTTAACTTATCTTATTTAATACTTACTAAGAAAACCTCTATCTAGTTATATTTTTAAATTGAAATCTAAAATTTTAGCATTATCTGATTTTAGTATTATCTCTGTCTGTTATTAAATAAATATCTAGTTTTATATTTATTAACTTACAATTATTAGGTTCATCACTTTCTGCAGCAGCTATTACAGCATGAAAAAAACTTGTTCAATATTATTCTAAAACAAATACAAATATAATGTTATATATTGTTTTGGATCCAAGAAGAAAATTCTATTATTTTATTAAAAGAGAATTTTCAGAGAATCAAATCAATAAAACAAAGGCCTTATATATTGTTTTTATTTAATTATTGTTTAAAGTTGAATACAGATATACCTTATACAGATGCTGCTCAATTCTCCAAATATTATTTTCTTGATAAAACACTTACCTAACATTATATAGAGTTAGAGTTAGTTTTTGATTAGTGTGGCTATACATTTTTAACAGATTGTTATACTATATAATGTTAGGTAAATGGCCTATTAGAGAAATAACTTTTAAAAAATTGTATCATAATTCACAGTAATAGTGAAATTTGAGACTTTTTAACTTATAATTTGCAAAATTTTGAATAACTTTTTTTTTTATTTTTTAGTTTACAATCTGAAGTTTATTGTATATCAATTTAATATCTGTATCAAATTAAAATAATTATAATAAAACTCTTTCCTGTTTATCACTGTTTTGAACAGGATTTTTATCATCAACAAAATAACTACTAACAAAGAAAGCAAAGACCCTTTATTTTTTATTAGAACTAGGGCAAAGGCCCTTGTTCCTAAGAAATGTAGACTTATATCACTTAATTTTCGAAAACACAAAAGAGTTTTACTCGAAACAAACTTCCTTCTAAATAAGCAAATCATGGAATACAAGACAAGTTTTCTCTTGAACAACAGTGCAAACTGAGATGAACAAGTAGAGCAAGAACTAAATAGAAGTGCTATCTTGGCAACAAGACAAGAAAGTAACACTACAAAGAAAAACAACAATGAAAGCCCAAAAGCTAGAACTACTGGAAAAGATAATGCTGCAAGCAGCAAACTAACAACAACAAAGATATGTACATATGAAGCATCATATGATGATAAACAAGATAGTCATATGATTAATGCAGAAACATGTACTGAGGCACAACCTGATGTACACAGTAAAGCACGTGTTAATCTATATGTTGAAATACATGCTAACACAGACACATCCCAAGGGGGCAAAAAGCAATGGTCCAGCCTTTTTGCAAAATTAAAAAGGGAGCAGTCTATATACTCTGCCTCATCTCTTAGAAATTCTATTAAATTAAAAAATGATAATGCATTGGTGTTTGATATTAGAAGCTTAAACCACTCCTTTAATGAAATTATAATTTCTTTATATGAACACGTAGGACAAGATGTAATAGCTACAAAACAACATTTTGCCAAAGGTGACAGAACACACTTAGAACTAGTATTTGCTAACAATGAGCAGCTCAAACACTATGCCAGCAAGGGCATAGTAATTTTTAACCAAACCTATTATGGATTCATTTCTACAGATAATAGAAAATTATTGTTGCCTGTCAAGGTCAAAAATGTATCACTTAATAACAAAGAACGAGTTTCTAAAGCAATTTTGAAGACTTTTGAAAATTTCAGAAAAATTACAGCTATTATGCCACTTCTTATTGAAGGAACTTCTTATGCAACTGACCAAAGAGTCATAATCTTTGAGACAACTGCTGATCCAGAACTTGAAGCAAGAATTCCATGCTATACCTTTTTATGAAACAACAAAGTCATAACTGAATAGAAGTCAGCTGCTAAGGTCTGCTTCTTTTGTGACAAAGAAGGACATCTAAAAAAAGACTGAGCAATTTAAAAAGGCAGTTGAACTCAGACAACAATACAAGAAATAACAGGAGAATAAAACCAAAAGGGTAATAGAACCTCTACACAATGTTCTAGAATTTTCCAACATGCAGAACAAACTACCAAATGAAGCAAGCCTTTGAAAAGAGAATTCAGCTACTCAAGAATGTGAAGTTATTGCAGTTGCTATTTCACAATTTAATGAAGAATCTCTTGCTTAGGCTAGCAACCAATCTGATTCATAAATGGATAACAATAATCTTCCAAATCAACAAGAAATTTCATCAGAAATAGATAAAGAGAACTTAGTTACTCCTAATTAGCAACAACAAGCTAAAAGTCAACTGACTATATACCAAACTACCTCTCCCCTTAACCTTGAGAAAAAAGAACTAGAATTTACTCTAGTTACCAATAAGCAAAAAAAAGTTAAAAGAAGCTCTTACAAAAAGCAAAAAGAAGACAAACTCTATTTGAAAACTAGAATTCTGAATAGAAATAAGACCTCTGAAAATACACAAATTTTCTTCTTTATCTAAACAATGACTAAATCAAAATTAACAACAGCAACTCTAAACGTTAAAGGGCTCAATAATAAACAAAAACAACGAAACACTCTAACATTATTAAAATCATATAAATTGGACATTATTCTTTTACAAGAAATGAACCTTAGCAACAAAGACACTAGAGAATTTTTGCAACAACAATGGCCATTCGACTCAATTTAGTCAAGCAAAGCAGCAATTCTAGCAGGAAATAAAAATATCTTATTTAGAAACAACAAAATCAAACAAAATAGAAGAGTTATTACAACAACTACATCATACAAAAACATACTCTCAAAATCACAAATGTATATGCACCACCAAATCAATCTGATAGAATTCTTTTTTTCAATTGGTGGACTTCAACAATAAATTCAAAAGCAATAAATATAATTGGAGGAGACTTTAATACAAATATTTATCCAGACAGAGATCGAATTAGTGCTTCACCAGCTCAAAAAGACATTTCAAGGATCTTGCTTTTAAAAAATCTTAAGAACTTTACAGATACCTCCTCAGTCTCAGAAAACATACCTCTTCTTACCTTCTTTTAGAGAACTCAAGAAAATAGAACTATGGCCTCTTATCTTGATTATATCTTTATCGATGAGAATCATTCACACTTAGCTACAAAGCTAAACACCTACATGGTAATTCAGATCACAAGTTAGTGAAATGTGTCTTTAACTTTCAACCAACCTCAAGTAAACCAACAATTTGGAAATTTGATAAAAAAACCCTTACAAACACTCTGCTTGAAAAGGATCTAAGAGAAGAACTACAAGAAGCAATAAACAGCAATGACTGGGACTTCACTAAGATCCAACTACAATCAATTATTAGAGCTTACAAAAAGCCCAAAGCAACTGAAAACAATATCATGAAACTCAACAGAAAAATCACAGATCTTAATAAGAAACTAGCAAAGAATTCATCTAACAACAATTTACAAGCACAAGTAGATGATTTAAATTATCAACTACAGAAAAAACTTACTGACATGGCAATAAAATAGCAGATATGCTCAAAAGCAAAATGGATTGAGCAAGGAGAAAAATCAACTAAATATTTTTTCTCCAGATACAAAATAAGAAAAACACATGCAGTACTGTCTAAAATAAAAATTCCCAACATATTAATATAAAATGAAGATGATACTTTGAAATAAATTAAAGACCAATATGCTGAAATCTACAGCCAAGAAGAAGTGGATTTTGAAGATATTAATGAAATTACAAAGAACATCAAGCAGGTTACAGATCAACAAAACAGTTCACTTACTAAAACCTTCTCAAAAGAAGAAATTACAGAAGTAATCAAGAGGCTTCTGAATAACAAATCTCCAGAAACTGATAGTCTTACCTATAAATTCTATAAACATTTTGAAGAGGCCATCACTCCTATTCTACAAAAGGTCTTTAATGATACATTATCTACTGGCAATATGCCCATCTTATGGACAAAAAGTCTAATTAACTTAATATCTAAGAAATCCTCAAAGTTAAATAACATTAACAACTAGAGACCAATCTCTTTAGTAAATAGTGATGCTAAAATTTTTATAAAGATTTTGGCTAATAGTCTTAATGAAATATGTAAAGACCTGGTTCCAGACCATCAACATGACTTCATTAAAAGTAGAGCTATAACAGATACAGCACTAGATATCCTAACAGTTATGAGAAATCAGCAAGACAATATGAAGCAAAACTGGCTACTCCTAGTAGACCAACAAAAGGCATTTGATCTTGTAAACATAACTATCTCTTTAAAGTATTAAAGAAAATGAACTTTAACTCCAAATTCATAAAGCTAATTAAAACCTTATTCACCAATCAAGAAGCATATATCACAGCTGCAAGCAAGATTTCTGCACCCTTTAGAGTTGAAAGAGAAGTGCAACAAGGTGATCCTCTTTTGCCTTTTTTATACATTTTGGCCTTTGATTCACTGTTACAAAAACTGAACAGAGAACTTATGAAAATTTAGTTAGGAGATATAGCCTTTAAAGCTTTAGCTTATGCAGATGATCTTATACTGGGAATTGGTTCTAGAACAGATTGGAACACTATCAAAAAAACTTCACTCTATATGAAAGAGCCTTAAATGCAAAAATCAACTAAGACAAATCTAAACTAATTTCACTTACAAACGCAGCCTGAAGTCTTGAACTAGCAGGTGGAGAAAACCTCAAAACAATATCAGAACATGAAGCTATTACCATTCTGGGCTATGAAGTTTATCCCAATAGTTTTCCAAAAAAGGACCTTTGGTCATCTACAATTAACAAACTTAAAAGCTTATTTAAAAAGCTGGCAAATAGGAATTTCTCATTTAAAGGCAAAATCCTTTTAGCAAACTTCTTGATTTTGTCTCAAATTTGGTATATAGCATATCTACTCTCTCCAAGCAAAAAGCATACTGCAGAAATCAATAGCATAATATCTCTTTGGATCAAAATCAGATTCAAAATGCTTCCAAGATTTGTAATATTTTAACAAGCACACAATGCTGCAAGGTTGCAGGCTCCAATAATAGGAGAAATGCTTGAGGCACGACTACTTTCTATATGGCTAAAGCTACTCTTAGAAAACCATTTCTGGGCTAGACTAGAAAGAAAAAAAATAAGTGCCGTATTAGAGTTTAAATGAAACATATCAGCTCATACTGCCTTAAATACTGAGGTGATCAGAACTAAAGCTTGGCCCAAAGAATGGAAACCCTAACTACTTGTGTGAAAAAAAGCTCAGGGCAAAAAAACATCAGTCACAACTGGCCTTGGAGCAAAGAAGATCTATGCCTAGGAGACTTCAAAGCTAATGAATTCTCAGTCAAGAAAATTCTAAATTTTTGGAAAACTTTAAATCTACCTAACAATACTACTCAGTCCCAAACACTCTTAACAAACAACAATTGGCTTTCTGTTAAACTGATAAATAACAAAAAAATGGATACATTCTGGAGAACATTTCACAAAGCACTACCTTTAGGATATTGTCTCAAATATACGGACCCTTCAATTAATGAAAGTTGTCCTTGGTGTCCAGAGGAGAAACAAACAATAGACCACTTTGTTATTCATTGTAAGGCCAGCAAAGAGGTCTGGAGTAAAGCATATACTTTTTTACAAATCGGCATACAAGAAACACCTACTTCCTTAATCGAAGAAATATTCGATACTAGTAACATTAAAGGTTAACACCATCCACAAGCAATCTTTTGGTTGCACATTAATATGATATATGAAATTTGGTGTTGTTATACATTAGCAAGATGGGGAAACAATATATACACACCTATGATAATTTACTCTATAGTAGCTAAGCATCTAGCTAATGAAATTAGAGTATTGTTCAAAAATATTAGTAATGTTCCAAAGAAAATTAAGCTTTTTAAATGCTTAAAAAAACTGTAAATATTCTTGTATATTAGCAATAATTAATAATAAAAGACACCATCTGCGTTTTTAAGCAGTTAGCTTAAAAAAAAAAAAAAAAAAAAAATAATTTTAAAATGCAAAGTTCTGTTTTCAGATTTGAAGAAAGTTGTTTAAAGTGATTACTGTTTTTGGTTATAATTTTAAGAATTTTATTTTTAGGAAAATTTGCATAATTTGAGGATATTTATATAAATTTTCAAGTATTACAATCTTTGAATAAATTGTAATATTGAAAATTTTGTGTAATATTATTGTTTTTTTCTTTAGTTTTAGAAATTTCTTTCAGAAATTCCAGTTATTCAATAAAAACAAAAAGCTTTTATATTTGTTTTTCATAATATTTAGCAAGACAATTACTATTATATTACTTTTGCAATATTTTTTCTTTGTTGTTACAAAGTTTATAGACATTATTATTCAATTTTTCTTGAATGATAAAAGGTTCAGTTCTTTTATCTTCAAATTTAGCTGATCAAGAATGTTCTATATTCTTTCTAATTATCTATACTTTGTTACCTATTTTGAATATTTCATAATAGATTTTGGCATCAAAGTATTCTTTCTGTTTCTGTTGCAATTTATTGGTTTTTTCTTTTGCATCATTCTGCAATTCAGGTAGCTTGTTGATAAGCTTAAATGCTCAATGCAATATGCTATCTTGTATGTTATACTCTGTTTTTTCATAGGGTTCAACAAGTAATAAAGCTTTAATTAGAAGAACAGCTTGCCATCTATATACAAGCTAAAAAGAAGTATATCCAGTTGTAACATGCTTCTTTATTTAATAAGCAAGCAATACAGCAGGTATATGTAAGTTTCAGTCATTATCTCTTTTTACTTTAGTAAGTAATTTATATAAAGTTCAATTAAGACATTTAACTATTTTATTTGTCTGTAGGTGGTATAGTAAAAAGAACTTATGTTTAATAAAAAACTTTTCACATAGAATGTAAACAGTTTTATTAATAAAATTTTTTCTTTGATCAGAAAGAATAATCTTTAGTGTTTCATGTTGACAAATAATTTTTTTAAAAGTGAACTGAGCTAAGGTATTTGCTTCAGCATTAGGTACAATATGAGCTTCTGGCCATCTTGTTAAATAGTTAATAGTAACAATAATATATTAATTATTTTGTTTAGTAATTGGTAGAGGTTTTATTAAGTCAATTCCAATTTGTCAAAAGCTTGTTCTATTTGGATAAGATGAAGAAGTTCAGTTCATTTGCCTTTTAATCTCTTTGATATTCTTTACATGTTCTAACATATTCTTGTACATCTTGATACATTTGGTCTCAATAATATTGTTTAGTTATTTTATAGTATATAGCATTTGTTCCTAAGTGTCCTGCAATAGGATGCTTATGCATTATATACAAAACAGGTTCTACTTAATAACACAAAGAGGGTACTGAGGATTCTTTTTGTTTTTCTTATATAATAGTCCTTTCTTGGTAATAAAATGTCTAGCATAATATTGTATTTGTTTAATCTGTTTCTGAGATAGAAAGTTAGGTAGCTTGTCTGATTCTATATAATTATATAAATTATAATAGAGGTCCAAATTCATGAGAAAGAGTTTTGGTATAAGGTCTGTGTCTGAAGTCAAAATAGAGCATCTACATTGAAGTGTACTCTTTCTGGTTTATAAATAATTTCAAAGTTATAAGGCTGAAGTTTTAGAATTCATCTTCTTAAACATCTTTTAGATTTAGCATATTGTAACCACTTGAGAGCAGAGTGGTCAATGATTAGGATAAACTTGGCAGTTTTAGGATATTTATAAAAATGTTCAATAGCCTATACAACTATAGTATATTTAAGTTTAGTAGCACCATAATTAACTTCTTCTTTAGTTAAACTTTTGTTTGTATAGGCTACAGGATATTCTTTTTTGTTTCTATCTCATTGATTAAGAGTGGCTTTAAATTCATGATAAGAGGCATCGATAGCTAGGATAAATAGTCTATTGAAGTCAGGATACTTTAATATAAGAGCTGTAATAAGTCTCTGTTTTAATTCTTTGAAAGCTTTCTGTTGTAGTTTATCCTATATATAAGAAGTTTCTTTATATAGTAGTTGGTTTAAAGGCTGTAATACTTTAGAGAAGTTATGAATAAACTGTTGATAGTAACCTACTAGTTCTAAAAACAAATGTAGTTAAATACATTATTAGGTAGTTTAATCTTCTAGACAGCTTCTATCTTTTGAGGATCAGGTGCTATTCCAATAGAGGTAATTATATGTCCTAAGAAAGATAAACTTTGCATTCAAATGTTATACTTTTCTAAGTTTAATCATAAACTGGCTTTTCTGATTCTAATAAAAGTTTGTTGTAAATGTTCTAAATATTCATCAAAGATCTTGAAGTATACTATAGTATTATTAAGATAGCTATTACAAATTTTTATGCAATATCTTGGTATACTCTATCTATTAATTATTGAAAACTTGCACATGCATTACATAGTCCAAAGAGTATTATATTAAACTTCTAAATATCATATTAAGTTACAAAAGCAGTTTTCTTTCTGTCTGTAAGATGCATAGCAACTTGCCAATATCTACTTGTAAGATCAAGTGTTAAGAACTATTTGAATTCTTTTAAGGTATTAAGTATTTTATTAATGTGAGGTAAGGAATAAGCATCTTGCTTGGTAATTCTATTAAGTTTATAATAGTCAACACAGAATCATAATTTGCTATTTTTCTTCTAAACTAATACAACTGATAAGGTTCAGAGACTAAAGGAGGGTCATATAAGTTTACTATTGAGCATCTGTTGGATTTCTTTTTTAATAACTGTCTGTTCAGTAAAAAAAGAAAAATAAGATCAAGATCGAATAAGAGGTCCTTCTTCTATATAAATTTGATGAGTTACAAGATCAGTATGTCCTAACTCTGTTGCATCTTGTGCAAAAAAATCCGAGACTCTATTAGCAGCTGGCTAAATTGTTTTTTTTGGTTAGCATCTAAAGGTTCAATGTTCAATTTAGAAGGTTTTAACTAACACTATATTCTTTATAAGGAATTGTAGTATTGATTGTAAAAACTTAATGCATATTGTCTAGTTCAACAGATAGTTTTTTATTCTGCCTATGATGATCTAAAAATTTGACTTTTCTTATTCTTAAACAAGAAAAGTATATCATTGTTAAGTGGTCTGAGCATT
Source organism: Cetraspora pellucida (assembly GCA_910591915.1). NCBI lineage: Eukaryota > Fungi > Glomeromycota > Glomeromycetes > Diversisporales > Gigasporaceae > Cetraspora > Cetraspora pellucida. The sequence goes on along the minus strand of CAJVQA010010585.1, from coordinate 1,767 downwards.
CTGTTGAAATACTTGTAAAAGGATCTAAGTAAATCTTTCTAACTTTTCTACCTTCTGTTTAAGCTATAGAATAAGTTGGTTTTGAGTTTTGATTTATTGTTATAGTTGTGCAACTTGTAATTGCAAAAGGTCTGGTTCTGGTAATGTTGCATTAGTTGTATTGGATAGAGGATCTATTAGTTCTGATATAGAAGATTTATAGATAGGAACTAGTAGAGGAGCATAGTCTTGGCAATATTTTTAATATGTATTTAACTCATCTTGGTGCTTAACATATAAGCATTCTTTGCAAAGGTTAACCAAAGTACTAAACTGTTAATAAAGATTAGTAATAGCAAGCTGATAGTCAAATTCTGAATGGCTAATGTCAAAAAACTCATCCAAGGTTTGTTAAAGAATTTGCTCTTTTTTTTTATTAAGAACAGTTTGTTCAGCTTATAAGATAAGGTCTATTTTTTTATAGGTTCAAGGTTAGTTGATTTGGTTATTTATTTGAGATTTCAATGTTTTAGTAATAGTAAGGTCTGTTTCTTGCAACTAACCTTTAGCAAAACAGAAGCTATGAGTTTGATTCATTTCATACTAAGATCAAACACTTTTGGTTGACTTAATATAGTGTCTAATTCAAGTTTACAAGTTATAGTTAGGGTATAGAAGACATCTGCATTGGCTTTGTAAGTATATAAATGTTCAAATTTACAAAACTATAGTTCTTCTATAATATCTTCTAAATTATATATTCTGTTTCTGAGTTCAACATGTTTGCATAATTTGCATTCGACCAAGGTTTCATGTTCATTATCTTGGATATAATAGTACTGGCTTCTGGAGTCATTATGATCAAGACTTTGGTGAAAGTCAGTATAGCAACCTTTACAAACAAGAACTTTATCTAATTTTTGTAGAGTTTCTGGTCTTTGAGAGTTCTTGCAATGGCAGCAATAGTAGGTGCAATAATTGCTATGATAATATTGTCTTTGGGCTTCAATTTTATTAGAGTTGCATCCACATTGGTAAGTCTAATTCTGGTACTTGAGAGAAGCTAAAGAACAATCAATAGCAATGTGTTCCATTAAGTTGCATTCATGGCAAATATTTTTTGAATATTGTTAATAGAAGTGTTCAAAGTTTTGGCAATTCTTGTAAGTTTCTTTTTAATAAGCTTGTAGTTGACAATAGATAGCAATATGTCCTTTATAGTAACATCAGTTTTAAGTATTTTGAGGGCAGTTAGCAAAAAGATAGTTAGAGGATTTACAGTTGCCATATATACAAAATGAAGCAGTTTGGATTTGCCATCGAGGTTGGTAGACTGTTTATCCTTTATTGTCTATAAATGAAGCAGTATATACTTTATAAAGAGTAAGAAATTTTTGCTTATAGAGGTTAAGCTCTTTTGGGTTTGTTACTGTTAGTTGGGCAGATAAGGCATAGTTACTTTTATAGATTATTGGTACTGAAACCTTTTTGTTATTCTACTTGAACAAATAACAACTATTCTTCTAGTTATAACTGGTATCAACTTTCTTGGACCAGTCATTACCAAGAAGAAAAAAGTAAAAAGTAGCAGGAACAACTTCAACAGTGATTGGAATGATCATTTCTTCAATTCCTACAAAGTGATCCTTAATAATTTCTAGAGAGTATATGAAAGTATCAGTTGATGATCGACAAACTCTCTCTTCTGACTACTTGTGTTTAGGGTTGAGAGTAATTTAGAAGAAACAAAATTAATCTATCTAAGAGCTCTTTTCTTTTTAAAAACAG